>QXVZ01021157.1:9285-33128 GCA_008931825.1 Phallusia fumigata | reverse complement strand
ACAGTTACCAGAACGATGGACAATTTTCATCATTAGCTGCAACATGCACACAAAGTAAGTGTTATTTAAACTGTATTTTGGCAATTGCCAATATTTGGTAATTGTTCTATTTTACTCGATCAAAAAACAAATAAATTTTGCTTTTACAGTTTGCACTCAACCACCAACTCTCACAAATGGTGCCTTCACTCCTGTTCGAAATCCAGTTATTTATAATATAAATGAAGTTGTTACATACACATGTGACAGTGGGTTTAGATTGGATGGTTCGGACACAGTTACCTGTCAAAGCAATGGACAATTTTCATCATTGGCTGCAACCTGCACACAAGGTACTACTATTGGACATGTTTTAAAAAATATGCGTCAATAATTTGGGCACACTTGCCTTCATGATGGACAATTTCCATCTTTATTGCTGACAACATGCAGAAAAAGCATAATTTTTGATATATAACTGACTTCAGAGCCTAAAGGACAACCTAACCACTGTAATAGATCAATTATGGTTCAGCTAAACAGGCATCATCAACAAAAGTTTATTTTAGGCATGACCACATATGAAATGTATATGCTTGGGCAGGTGGAAGATAGGCAATCCTCTTGTTTACTTACCACTCACATTGTCTGTTTTGCTCTTTTAGTGTTGGGAATAAAAGCATCAATTTGGATAGAAAGTTAGCAGGTGGTAGATTGGGTTGATACAGTGTGTCGTAAATTTTATCTACTGCAGGGCCCCATTGGTTAACTTTTGTGGGTAAACCTGTTAGACAATGTGCAATATTAAAATATTTTTTTCAAATTGGATGTTTGATCGATGTTATGTGTCACAAAATTTGTGTGACTCAAAACCTTAAAAATCGACACTGATAACCCACCAATTTTGTTAAACTATCAAAAATATCTAGGTTACTGGATTTAATTTTGTTTGTCTCCACCAGTCTCCAAAGTGAATAAAATGTGGAATAGTGGTATTATTAGAAGTGTTAAAGAACCATTGGTGGCATGCATCTCAAGTTTTGTGGTTAATGTTTTAACCACAAATCCCAATATTTCATTCACTGTAACTTACAGTTACAAACACGTTGAGAACAACTCTTTAAAATTATTATTGTCTTCTCTACTGTATTTAAAGGAATACCTTAATAAGAGTATATGTTTTATAGCAGCTTTTTTTTACTCTGTCAACCACATTCATTAGTTTATTATTGCACAGTAAAATACATGCAATTTGGCGAATGTTTAAAGAATTCATATCTTTGTAATGGAAAAAGTTTGTATACCAAGAATAAAAATGCACTCGACTCAGGTGTTAAGATTTAAAAAAGGTGAAATACTTTCTCTCTGATTTTGAAACTTTAGCAAAAATTGTTTTATAGTTTGTACCCAACCTCCAGCTCTTACAAATGGTGTCTTTACTCCGGTTCGAGACCCAGTTATTTATGATATAAATGAAGTTGTTACATACACATGTGACAGTGGATTTAGATTGGATGGTTCGGACACAGTTACCTGTCAAAGCAATGGACAATTTTCATTATTATCTGCAACCTGCACACAAGGTACTACTATTGGACATGTTTTAAAAAATATGTGTCAATATTTTGGACACAGTTGCCTTAATGATGATGGACAATTTCCATCATTACTGCCGACAATATGCAGAAAAAGCATAATTTTTGATATATAACTGACTTCAGAGCCTGAAGGACAACCTAACCACTGTAATAGATCAATTATGGTTCAGCTAAACAGGCATCATAAACAAAAGTTTATTTTAGGCATGACCACATATGAAATGTATATACTTGTGCAGGTGGAAGATAGGCAATCCTCTTGTTTACTTACCACTCACATTGTCTGTTTCGCTCTTTTAGTTTTGGCATTACAAGCATCATCTTTGACATAAAGTTAGCAGGTGGTAGATTGGGTTGTTACAGTGTGTCATAAATTTTGTCTACTGCAGGGCCCCATTGGTTAACTTTTGTGGGTTAACCTGTTGGAGAATGTGCAATATTAAAAAGGTTTTTTTTTCTGATTTGAGGTTTGGTCAATGCTGTGTGTCATTAGATTTCTGTGACTCAAAAACCTTAACAATCGACACTGATAACCCACCAATTTTGTTAAACTATCAAAAATATCTAGGTTACTGGATTGTTTTTGTTTGACCCCACCAGTCTCCAAAGTGAATAAAATGTGGAATAAGAGTGTAATTTCAAGTTTTAAAGGACCGTATGTGGCATTGTCTTTTGTTTTGTAGTTATTGTTTTAACCACAAATACCAATATTTCATGCACTGTAACTTACAGTTACAAACACGTCGAGAACAACTCTTTAAAATTATTATTGTCTTCTCTACTGTATTTAAAGGGATACCACAATAAGAGTATGTGTTCTATAGCAGCTTTCTTTTACTCTTTCAACCATAGTTCATTATTGTACAGTGAAATGCATGCAATTTATCAAATGTTTAAAGCATTCATATCTTTGTAATGGAAAAAAGTTTGTACTCAGGTGTTAAGATTTAAAATAGGTAAAATACTGTTTCTCAGATTGTAAAACTTTAGTAAAATTGTTTATAGTTTGTACCCAACCACCAACTCTCACAAATGGTGCCTTTACTCCAGTTCGAGACCCAGTTATTTATGATATAAATGAAGTTGTTACCTATGCATGTGACAGTGGATTTGAATTGGATGGTTCCAATACAGTAACTTGCCAGAATGATGGACAATTTTCATCATTATCTGCAACCTGCACACAAAGTAATTAATAAACTTTGTTTTTCATGTACATATTAAATTTGTGATATTTGCCATTCTTTTTACTCAAAACAATTTATTTGTTGTTTTTAGTTTGTACCCAACCACCAACTCTCACAAATGGTGCTTTTACTCCAGTTCGGGATCCAGTTATTTATGATATAAATGAAGTTGTTACATATACATGTGACAGTGGATTTCGATTGGATGGTTCAGACACAGTTACTTGCCAAAGTGGTGGTCAATTTTCATCATTGCTGGCAACATGCGTACAAGGTAGAACCTCATGTTTTATAGCTCCAGCGTATTTTATACTGGGAGTGTTAATGTTTGTTGATGTTTTTGAAGTTGTATGGCCATAAATGAGTAATATTGTGCTGAGAAATAATTACATCATATTCTTTTTATTGTTCTAATAATTTAATAATATTGTGACTTTCAATTTAATGTTGTAACTGTTTAATGTTCTTTACTTTTTTAGGGCTAAGGATAAAAAGTAACTTGGATTGTTAGTGTTTTGAAGTGTTTTTTTATGCTTTTTACAGTATCCAATACTTTAATAGCTGACATGCAGACTCCTTTCAGAGAACACAGATTGGTTTTACATTGTTTTTTCTTTAAACCTCCCTTGTTTTCACTGAAGGCTTGTCAGGCATGTTTGGCATAAAATATTTGTCAAATTTGGATAAAACATTGAGTAGCTCAGGTTATTTAGTGTGCTTTTAGCTTGACTGTGTAACTCACATAGCAACCTTGTGTTTCATAGAAACAAAACATATGTTATCCAGGTTATAAATGCACCAAAATGAATGGGTTTGGTGTGCATTATATGCCATCGCATGTAATTGGAAATGTGTTCAAAAATATGTGAAAAATGTTTAGTGACCAGAGTCATGGGGAAATTTAATGATGATCTCCAACTTGCTTTTTAAGTTAACTGTTTGTTAATTAGTGTCCTTGACATGAAGTCACTTTTATCCATTGTTGTTTTGTTTCTGTTTTAAACAAGGTTTACTTTCTGTTTCTTCAGTTTGCACTCAACCACCAACTCTCACAAATGGTGCCTTTACTCCAGTTCGGGATCCAGTTATTTATGACATAAATGAAATTGTTACATACACATGTGACAGTGGATTTAGATTGGATGGTTCCAATACAGTAACTTGTCAGAATGATGGTCAATTTTCATCATTGACTGCAACATGCACACAAAGTAATTAATGTTTAAGTTTTGTTTTCTGTACCAATTATTTATCTTTGTTGATTGTACTGTTTCTCTTGTTTTAAAAATCCAATTAAATTTTATTAGTTTGCACCCAGCCACCAACTCTCACAAATGGTGCTTTCACTCCTGTTCGAAATCCAGTTATTTATGATATAAATGAAGTTGTTACATACACATGTGACAGTGGATTTCGATTGGATGGTTCAGACACAGTCACTTGCCAAAGCGATGGTCAATTTTCACCATTGACTGCAACATGCACACAAGGTACTACTATTTAACATGTTTTTTCAAATTAACTGTCAATAATCTGGACTCAGTTGACTTAAATTTTCATAATATTGTCGACAACATGCTGATAAAGTATAATGTTTGATGTTTACCTGACTCCATAGCCTTAAGGTTAACCCAAGCTAAGTACTGAAATGGATCAATTAAAGTTCAGCTAAACAGGCATCATGAACAAAAGATTATTTCTGACATGAAAACACATTGGTCATGTTTTGGAAGTAATGTTAATAGTTAGTCAGAAACATAGACACCGAGTTTTGCAAAAATGCAAAATGGCAGACATACGTCACAATGCCAAGTATTGTGAGGTCACACTCATGTACAACGGCAACAATCGCATTATCCTAACCCACGTAACACTTCCCTGGCTGGTTATTTACTTCGCTCATAAAAAATTATTATCTACAAATCATACTAAACTGGTACAATGCGCCAATCAAACTACACTTATGCGGTTAAAATACACGTTGGAACAAAAGCGCAGTTTAGTGCTGAATCACGGGTATTTACTCGGTAAGTCACTTGGTCCTGAACACATTTCTTTGAAGACTATCCAAAGTTACAAATGCATTGTGGTTCGCCATATGCATGAAAACTGATCAGACGAATGTAGCCACAAGGTCGTTAATTCGTTATTCCAGAATCTATATCTACATTGCTGATCTTGCATACTGCTTAGTTAAAGCTTAACATGTGTTAATATAAACACTTTGATAAAGCATTTCCCTATTTCAAGGCAAGCATTTTGTCAAATATTGCAGTTGCTTCTGATCTGTTCTTATTGCAGCATAACCTGATTGTAACGTTACAATGGATGAGTATTCACCGGTAGACAATTGAAAGTGTGATGATCTAAACAATGTAAAATGCCAAAGCCTTTCATAATTTGTATGTGTTTAGTTTTGACACCTTATGAATAAACTCGTTATGTCCCTGTTTCTGTGCAAATATTGGCGAATTGTAGTTTGCTACAAATAGATGGAAAAATGCAAGGTGGCGGCCACCAAGGATGAAAAACCCAAGGTGTCTGTGCCACCTCGCCACCGCGTACTCGGCGCCTATGGTCAGAAATATGTGTAAGCTCTGTGCAGTTGGAAGATAGACAATCCTATTGTTTACTTAACACTCATCAAGGGATGTTCAAAGTAGAATATCAAATCCTAGGAAAAAGATTTTAAAACATTTGATCTACGTTTTCATTTCAGTTTGCACACAACCACCAACTCTCACAAATGGTGCTTTCACTCCTATTCGAGATCCAGTTATTTATGATATAAATGAAGTTGTAACATACACATGTGACAGTGGATTTCGATTGGATGGTTCAGACACAGTTACTTGCCAAAGTGATGGTCAATTTTCACCGTTATCTGCAACATGCATACAAGGTAGTGTTTTATATTTTATGGGCCATCACCCTTTAAACCAGTGGTTCCCAACCTTTTCTATTTAAGATTTAACATCCAAGTTGCACAAGATTTATACAGATGTAAGCTTGGGTTTCTGCAATCTACTTGTAGAATTGCTTGTCCAATACTGTGGGTCAAATTATGAAACAGTGTTCATATAAGAAAAAAACTGATGTAACATTGTGCCATTGTGGTGTTTTGTCAGACATCATTCAACCAAATTTAGCAAACTGAATGAAAACATCTTCTATTATTTAATCTTCTGCTGTTAAGACTACACTTACAGTTTTAACCTAAACTTTTGGAAGCCTTGCAGTGTTTGCTGTTGTGTGTTTAATGTCATAATATATGTTGAATATAGCATGCTTTCTACTGTGTCACCATATTTATTGGCTTGACATAACACAGCTGAATTAAAGATTTTAGGCAATTAGCTAAACCCAATACCAGAGTATAACTAAATTAAAAAGTACTCTGCTTGCAAAAAAAGGATTGGATAAAGATGGGATCCCTCTAATACAAACTAAAACAAAAATATATGGAATCACTTCTGCTAATAAATTTAATGCTATAGTGCCATTCTAAATGGCCAACAAATTGGTTGGTAAAAATTTATAATTCCCCATTGATTTAATATATAATTTAGGGATGTTTGAAGTAGAATAGCTTGCTATGCCTGAAACAGTAATTTTAAGCAAATTAACATGTTAGATGTAAAGATCATAATTTTGTGTGTGCTGCATTCTAATTAAGGTGACCTTTGCAATTTTATCAAGAGAATTAACCTTCATTACAATGACAAAACATTATGACAAAATAAATTTTCATGTAGAAATTGTATGTGAGAATCCAAGCATCTTAGCAAATGGAGAATTTACACCTGTACGGGATCCATCAATCTATAATGTTGATGAAGTTGTCACATACACTTGTGATGCTGGATATAGGTTGGATGGTTCAGATAGAGTAGTTTGCCAAAGCAGTGGTCAATTCACACAGTTACATGCAACTTGCACTCAAGGTAAAACAAAGAATTTTTGCCTTGTGCAATTTATTCATTTTCGGCCATGGTTTGTTTAAAGCAAATTTTAATTGATGTTTTCAGTGTGTAACCAACCACCAGCTCTCACAAATGGCGCTTTCACCCCTGTCAGAAATCCAGTTATTTATGATATAAATGAAGTAGTTACATACACTTGTAACAGTGGATTTGAATTGAATGGTTTAGACACAGTAACTTGCCAAAACAATGGTCAATTTTCTTCCTTAACTGCAACATGTATACAAGGTAATCCTGAGAACTATTTGTCAGTAATTCCAGAATGTAGAAACAAAATGCGTAGTTGCAAGTTTTTTGTTTGGGGATTTGGTTTTGTTAAGTGTCGATATTAGTTTGCAGTGTTCCACCGGAGTTGGTAAATGGCCAGTACACACCTGTAAGTGCAACATACAGTATTGATGATGTTGTTACATACACATGTGACAGTGGATATAAATTGGATGGAACTTCTACCAGTACTTGTCAGAATAATGGGGAGTTTACAGCCTTAACTTCAACATGCATAAAAGGTAGAAAGGTTTAGTAAAAACATATGTCCATTTTTTTAATGAGTTGTTGATTAGTTTGTGAGAATCCGGCCACATTGACAAATGGAATCTATTCCCCGGTTCGTGATCCTCCAGTTTATGAATATTATGAGATGATCACATACAGTTGCAATTCTGGTTATCGAATTGATGGAGCCAGCACGACAACTTGTCAAATGAATGGGCAATTTACTGAACTAACAGCTACATGTCTTCCAGGTGCAATAGTTAATGTTTATTAGAAAACAAATTTGGTGGAAGCTGTACTTTTCTATACAGTTTCTACCCTTAAAGTGGTATACCCTATTTAGTTTAAAACTGCATACCTGTTTTTTAATCTACCTTAATTTTTTAACAATTATATTTATTTTAGTCTGTGAAACTGTACCAATTCTTGAAAATGGAAAGTTTTCACCTGTTAGAGATCCATCAATTTATGATGAGGGGGAGCAAGTTGTTTATGCATGTAATAGTGGTTACACATTGGATGGCACAAATTTGATAACATGTGAATCAGGACAGTTTTCCACCTTGCTTGCTACATGCTTAAGAGGTACAGCTATAACAGATTTTATTGTATGGCATTATATTGATACATGTTTATTTATATTACACAGAACAAACCTAAATATACCCAATAAGCAATAATACATGAAGTGTTAATTCCGCTTTTCTTTGTATGAGGCGATATTGGTGTGTTCAATTTACTCGAACATGTTACATTTGTATACATTGTGTCTTCAGTTTGTTCAACACCACCTGTTCTTGCAAATGGAGCATTCACACCAGTCAATATCCCAGATGAGTACAATATAAATGATGTGGTTACCTACACTTGTGATAGTGGGTACAGATTGGATGGTGCAAACACAGTTACATGTCAAAGTGATGGTCAATTCACATCATTAAGTGCAACTTGCACAAAAGGTCGTTGTTTAAATTATAAAAGCCAAGTCTAAACAAACTAAATAAGTTAAATTTTTATTGCAGTGACTGTTTGCACAAATCCTCCTTTATTAACTAATGGTGATTTGTCTCCTGTACAAGATGTCTACTATGTAGATGACATTGTAACTTATAGTTGTCACATTGGTTTTGACATATCGGGCTCATCAACAGTTGTGTGTGAAAGCAGTGGAGAATTTTCTGCCTTTTCAGCATCATGTACTGAAGGTAACCAGATCTGTTACATGCAAATTTGGAATGATGTACCATCATACTTCATAGTTTTTAGGTGTACAATTTATATATATTTGGAATTTGTCAACTTTAGCAGATACTGTAGATATCATGCCTTTATGAGGCAGTTTATGTAGAATAGTAACTTAGTATTTATGTTAAGTATTTTATGGGTCCCCTTCCATGAAGGGGACACATATTGTTTTTACTCTGTTTTTTTTTTTCTTTTTTTCTGTCTAACGCGAGTTTGTTCCCACGTTTTGGTCAAGAAGGAGTTGTTCAAATTTTCACACATGATAGATGGGTATCTGAAGTTGTGCACTATCAACTTTTTACCCCAAATCACCCATCGGTTCACCCACAGGCCCCCAAAATGTAAAATGTTTAAAACGGCAATATTTAACAAAGTAAGTTACCTAGAAGTTTCTTTTTTTAATAGTTGATACAATGCAAAGTATTTTACATGATATTTAGGCTTCAGTTTGGATAATCCCATTTTTTACCTTTTTAACCCCATATATTCAGTTTTTTGTTTACATAAGTTTGTTCCCACGTTTTGGTCAACGAAGAGTTGTTCAAACTTCTTTAAATTTTCACATATGATAGATGGGTATCTAAAGTTGTGCACTGTCAACTTTTTACCCCAGTTAACCCATCGGTTCACCCACAGGCCCCCAAAACGTGAAATTTTTAAAACAGCAATATTTAACAAAGTAAGTTATCTAATAGTTTCCTATTTTGATGATTGATGCAATATAAACTATTTGAAGGTATTTTGTGACTTTAATTTGGATTCACCCATTTTTTTACCTTTTTAACCCCAACCCCCCAGTTTTTTGTTTACATGCCCTTTGCTTCATACGTACTAATCCAAATGTATTGAAATTGCACATATGTAGGGTGCTTTTTCTTGGTTCTTTAAAATTTTAGCATGATCGGTCAAGTATTTACCTTTACAGCTGCAAATACGTGTTTAAACGCTGACTGTTTTCCCCCAAATGCAAAACGACCTGACGCGAGGGAGTGATTGACGAGTTTACGACACAAGCGAGGCAACGCTCAGCGGTTAGTCACAGGCTGTCATTTAACACAGAAACAGGCCTTTATAGGGTGCAGCATGGCAGGCGTTGTGCTGATTAAACTTAAGCAGTGATGAACTCAGTATGTTTGCTGTTTTTCGATGTAGAAGAGAGTGCGGCACAGCAATTTATTTATTCGTTCGTACACGCAACACCTCCCAACATGTATAAAGAGATTATCACTTTTATGACAGACAAAGCCCAGCTGTTGATACAACACCACTGCTTTACGTGATTGTGTAGGGTTAACTTAAATGCGTTTGCTTAATAACGCTGCAAAAGATAATACGTTACAATAACTTTGCTCTCATTTACAGTTGCACTCTCTTGTACAGTAGCATATATGCTTATATTTGGTTGGTCAAAAAGCGCAATGTTGTTTTTGGATTTAAAGCGTGTTGCTGAAACCGCGTTGGAAAAGGTCGTTTAGAGTTTGCGGTTTACTACGGCTCGGCTAAAGGTCACTGCAGGTCAAACTATTGGTTAGTGTAACTGTGGGGTTTAATTCATGCTTTTGACATTGAGATTGAAATTGACATTATGTAGGAAATGATTTAGTTAAATTATAAGTGGAAATCTTTAGTTTTTGTTTAAATTTGTAAAACTGTTTTTTAAACCGATCACGTTTTAAAACATCACTACTATCCAGAAATTGCATGTGTGTGGGGACCCATATGTTTATGCTAGCAGAAACAATCATGTTATAAAACGCCAAGGGAATTAGGGACCCAATGTAATGTGGGTATTGAGAATATATCCAATGTAACAAAGAAAAGAGTATATGTGCAGAACATCAGTTTGAGGTGGTAGTGTATATGGAATGAAAATATCGAGAACGCCACCTCTCTAGTTGTTTTTGCTAAAGCTGAGAACATTTTAAAATTATTGCAAAAGCACAGCATAATATTAAAAAAATGTACTCTTGATAACAAACTTAAGGAACAAACAAATATTGGCCAGTATTGTGTATAAACTGTTAGAATATCTGGAAATGTGCTTTAAGTATTGAATAGACAATTTTTAATAGTTTGATTAAATATTAGTCTAATTTTCTTTGCAGCAAGCTCATCTTGTTCAAATCCACCAACTCTTACCAACGGACAGTTTACTCCAGTAAGGGACCCTTCAGTGTATGGTTCAGGTGAAACTGTAACATACACGTGTAACCCAGGATATAGTTTGACTGGGAGTGATACAATTTCTTGCCAGAGCAGTGGAGAGTTTACATCGTTGAGTGCTGTTTGTGAAGAAGGTAAAACTATTTATGGTTTACTAGAAAGTCTCTAAAATTTGCTGTCAAGATGCCTAGCATGACTGCCTTGTGCTCTCAAGGTTGTGGGTTCTAATCCCTTCTCTAGAACTGGTATTTTACTGAGCAATCAACTTAATGGCATTGCTCTAACTTCGTGGAACTGATGGGTTGACCCAAAGTGAAGTCACCAACTTAAAAAAATCGAAAAAATCAAACATAAAATGATCAAAACTGCATTGAAGCGGGTGGCTTGGCAGTGGACTCGCATTTAGGCATTGTTCTGCTCCCAAAGATAAAAAACAAACAACATTTCCAAATAAATATTTTCAGTGACTGTGTGTGAGAATCCAAGCTCACTATTAAATGGAGAATTTACACCTGTCCGGGACCCATCAATCTATAATGTTGGAGAAATTGTCACATACACATGCAATGCTGGATTTAGATTGGATGGATTAAGCACCATTACCTGTGAAAGCAATGGCCAATTTTCGGTTAAAACTGCAACCTGCACACAAAGTATGGCATTAACACTTTTATTGTTACATTATTGCTAAATGGTATGGTGTTTGTTTTGTTTGAAAGAATAGACTATCTAATATTTTGTTTGTAGTTTGTACCCGACCACCAACTCTCACAAATGGTGCTTTTACTCCTGTTCGAAATCCAGTTATATATGATATAAATGAAGTTGTTACATACACATGTGACAGTGGATTTCGATTGGATGGTTCGGCCACAGTTACTTGCCAAAGTGATGGTCAATTTTCATCATTATCTGCAACATGCACAGCAAGTAATCATTAAAGTTTATGTTTTTTATGTACATATTATAGTTGTGATATTTGCCACTGTTTTTGCTGCTAACACTTTAATTGTTTTAATAGTTTGTACCCTACAACAAACTCTCACAAATGGTGCTTTCTCTCCTGTTCGAAATCCAGTTATTTATGATATAAATGAAGTTGTTACATACACCTGTGACAGTGGGTTTAAATTAGATGGTCCAGATGTTATTACTTGTCAGAGTGATGGTTAATTTTCATCACTGTCTGCTACTTGCATACAGAGTAATTTTTGTTCAAAAACATTTCTCTTGCATTTAGTTATATTTGTGCATTGCGGGCCTGTTTGTTAGTTTAATGCACCCAATTTATTTTTTTTTAAGTTTGCACTCAACCACCAACTCTCAGTAATGGTGCTTTCACTCCTGTTCGAAATCCATTGATTTATAATATAAATGAAGTTGTTACATACACATGTGACAGTGGATTTCGATTGGATGGTTCAGACACAGTTACTTGCCAGAACGATGGACAATTTTCATCATTAGCTGCAATATGCACACAAAGTAATTAATAAACTTTGTTTTTTATGTAGATAACAAATTTGTAATATATGCCTTTTTTTAATCACAACATATTATTTGTTGTTTTTAGTTTGTACCCAACCACCAACTCTCACAAATGGTGCTTTTACTCCTGTTCGAAATCCAGTTATTTATGATATAAATGAAGTTGTTACATACACATGTGACAGTGGATTTAGATTGGATGGTTCGGCAACAGTTACTTGCCAGAACGATGGACAATTTTCATCATTAGTTGCAAGTTGCACACAAAGTAACCGATGTTTAGAGTGACTTTGTCGCAAATATTTTTATAGTTTTTAATTATACTATTTCGTTGTTTAAATATAACAATTGAATTTTTTTGCAGTTTGCACTCAACCACCAACTCTCACAAATGGTGCTTTCACTCCTGTTCGAAATCCAGTTATTTATGATATAAATGAAGTTGTTACATACACCTGTGACAGCGGATTTCGATTGGATGGTTCGGCCACAGTTACTTGCCAGAATGATGGACAATTTTCATCATTGGCTGCAACATGCACACAAAGTAATTATTTTTAAATTAATATTTTGGCAAATTGTGAATGTGTTTAATTGTTGTGTTTTTTTCATCAAAATTACAAAATATTTTTTTACAGTTTGGACTCAACCACCAACTCTCACAAATAGTGCTTTTACTCCTGTTCGAAATCCAGTTATTTATGATATAAATGAAGTTGTTACATACACCTGTGACAGCGGATTTCGATTGGATGGTTCGGCCACAGTTACTTGCCAGAATGATGGACAATTTTCATCATTGGCTGCAACATGCACACAAAGTAATTATTTTTAAATTAATATTTTGGCAAATTGTGAATGTGTTTAATTGTTGTGTTTTTTTCATCAAAATTACAAAATATTTTTTTACAGTTTGGACTCAACCACCAACTCTCACAAATAGTGCTTTTACTCCTGTTCGAAATCCATTGATTTATGATACAAATGAAGTTGTTACATACACATGTGACAGTGGATTTAGATTGGATGGTTCGAACACAGTTACTTGCCAAAGTGATGGTCAATTTTCATCATTAACTGCAACATGCACACAAAGTAACCAATGTTTAGAGTGACTTTTGTCGCAAATATTTTTATGGTTTTAATTGGACTATTTCCGTTGTTTAAATAAAACAATTTCATTTTTTGCAGTTTGCACTCAACCACCAACTCTCACAAATGGTGCTTTTACTCCTGTTCGAAATCCAGTTATTTATGACATAAATGAGGTTGTTACATACACATGTGACAGTGGATTTAGATTGGATGGTTCAGCCACAGTTACTTGTCAGAACGATGGACAATTTTCATCATTAACTGCAACATGCACACAAAGTAATTATTTTTAAATAAATATTTTGGCAATTACCAATAATAGCTATTTGTACTGTTTTCTCCATCAAAATAATGAATGATGTTTGCTTTTGCAGTTTGTACTCAACCCCCAACTCTCACAAATGGTGCTTTCACTCCTGTTCGAAATCCAGTTATTTATGATATAAATGAAGTCGTTATATACACATGTGACAGTGGGTTTAGATTGGATGGTTCGGACACAGTTACTTGCCAAAGTGATGGTCAATTTTCATCATTGGCTGCAACTTGTACTCAAAGTAAATAATGTAGTTGATATCTTTAACGTAAATTTTACATTGGTAAAATTAGCCTCTGTATTTGCTGTAATCAGATATAATTAGGGTGCTATAGTGATGTTTTGTTGGTTTTAATAAGTAGAAAGAGATGCTTTGCATGGTAAATTACCGGAATGTAGTTGGTACTTGGAATTAATGAACTGTTTCAAATTGTCAAGAAGTTAAGTGGAATGCTAATGTTTACTTATTTTTGTCCATATTTCTAGTGTGCAAAGATCCACCCTCTCTTACTAATGGTCAGTTTTCACCTGTCCGTGTGCCGGCACTATATGATGTTGATGAAACTATAACCTATTCATGTCGCACTGGATATGAAATAAGTGGCCTCACCACAGTTACATGTTTAAGTAATGGTGCATATTCCACATTAGAAGCAATATGCCTAAAAGGTACTATTCCATTTTGGTAAATAAGGCTACTATTTGTCGGAAATGTGTTTTGTTATTGTTTACATAGAAAGAAAAAGGTGTTTTTTTGCGAAACCAAAGCTCTTTAAAGTTTGTGCAAACTTGTTGATTTAACAATAACTTGACAAGAAAATTATATTTTTAAATAGTTTGCAGTGTTCCACCGGAGTTGGTAAATGGCCAGTACACACCTGTAAGTGCAACGTATAGTATTGATGACGTTGTTACATACACATGTGACAGTGGATATAAATTGGATGGAACTTCTACTAGTACATGTCAGAATACTGGGGAGTTTACAGCCTTAACTTCAACATGCATAAAAGGTAGAAAGGTTTAGCAAAAACATATGTCCAATTATTTTAATGAGTTGTTGATTAGTTTGTGAGAATCCGGCCACATTGACAAATGGAATCTATTCCCCGGTTCGTGATCCTCCAGTTTATGAATATTATGAGATGATCACATACAGTTGCAATTCTGGTTATCGAATTGATGGAGCCACCACGACAACTTGTCAAATGAATGGGCAATTTACTCCACTAACAGCTACTTGTCTTCAAGGTGTGTAACATTGGTTGATAAAATAATTTGAAAATAACCGTTATATCAGTAATAAAGTACTTACTTGGAACACACTGAAGTAAACACTAATTTGCTCAAACAATTGATGGTGATGTTAAATGCTTGGTTTAACATTTTGTCTTCTAGAAATAAAGGAGTGTATATGTTGGAAATGCTCGTTTTTTTAATTACCTTTTGTTTCAGTATGTGAAATTGTACCAACTCTTGAAAATGGAAAGTTTTCACCTGTTAGAGATCCATCAGTGTATGACGAAGGGGAGCAAGTTGTTTATACATGTAATAGTGGTTACAAATTGGATGGCTCAGATTTGGTAACATGTGAATCAGGACAGTTTTCCACCTTACTTGCAACATGCTTAAGAGGTATGTTTTATAATACTTTAACATGATGAGGATGTAAATTATTTTCAATCTGTTTTTTTTTGTTCTTTTTTTCTGTCTATCCTTTAAGATTACTCTTTTTGTTGAAAAAACGTTTAAGATTTAAAAAATTTTTTTGAGAAAATTTGCATCTAAAATTATGCACTAAAAGTATTTGACCAAAATTGACCCATCAATTTACCCTAAGTTTGATTTAAAAACAGCATTATTCATGAAAGTTAAGGACTTCTATGTTTTGACAGTTGGGTTGTCTCAAAGCAATTTAATGCATTTTTGTAAAATTTGTTTGAAATGGATATGTGGAATATATAGAATGAGTAATGGGCTTTACAACTGAAGCTTTACCAAATTGCTGTTTATGCATAAAAATGAGTTTTACTTGGACTGGTACTCCATCATTTAGTTGAAATCAAACCGTAATTGCCTAACCTTAAATGGTGGTATTCAAATGTAAAAGACAATAAACTATGATACACTTTTGTTTTCTTCACTTTGAAGCAGATGTAAGTAGCAAACCTAGCAACCAAAATACCACATTTTAAAGTTTAATCTCCTTGTTGAGTAATAGTCCAAAAAAACAGATCAAATAGAACTTGATCTTTTTATTTGTGTGTGTGTGTAGCTTATTATGTTGTTAGTCAATATTCATAAGATTTGTGTAATTAGGTTTTGTATGTGGAAATTTTTGTATTTTATAGCACATAAATATGTTAATTATGGGTCCCCTTAATTATGGGTGACTGAAGGGGCACATGCTGTTTTCAGTCTATTTTTTTCCTTTTTTTCTCCCCCTGCAGCTTGTCCATGCACTTTTAACATGAAATGTTTGATGGATTTGGATGAAGCTTTTACAGTTGGTAGATGTGGTCATGGCCGCATTCCGATTAACCCCATAACCCAAGTTTTTACCTTGTTAGTCCCTAAAGGGTAAAATATCCTTTTCACCTTGTTCTTGTACTTTTGGCATGAAATGTTTACTGGATTTAGATAAAACTTTCACAGTTTGAAGATATGGTCATGGTGACATGTCATCAGTTTAACCCCACACCCCCAGTTACCCCGCTAGCCCCCTAAAATGAGTTGAATTACAAACAATTGGTTGAAATCTGCACAGTTTGTAGAACATGTCATCTTGGTATAGTGATGTACTTGTTTGACCTTATAACCCCAGCAATTAGACTGTTAGTCCCCTAAATCGGTCAAGTTATTAAACAAGCTCAGAACTGAATGAATATTGGACGGTTTGGAGAACATGCCATTGTGGTGCATCAAGTTCTGTCTTTCCCTAAAGCCCTAAAAGTTGACCTGCTGGGTTTGCTAGGTTTGTGGATTGGGCCACAGTGGTGTGTCATTTCATTTTCTTAATTATTTTGATATTTATCAACTCAACAGATGATATGCTTCAGTCAAGATCTAAAAGGATTTCTACCAAATAACACTGGTACCAAATAACATTTACTTGTACCTGGTGACGTTGGCATTTCTGCTTGCTGAAACAATTATGAAGCAAAAACTGGGGTATACAGAAATAAGGAAGATTTCTGTTGGCATATTAAAATATACCCATTAGGAATCACACCTGATTTCTAGTTTTATTTGTATTTTTGTACCATGTTTGGTAACTTTGCTTTCTGTCACCTAATTTCAGTTTGTTCAAATCCACCTGCCTTGCTAAATGGAGCATTCACACCAGTCAATAACCCAGATGAGTACAATATAAATGATGTGGTTACCTACACTTGTGACAGTGGATTCAGATTGGATGGTTCTGCCACAGTTACTTGTCAGAGTGATGGTCAATTTTCGTCATTGGCTGCAACTTGCACTGAAGGTAGTTATTTAGCGTATTTGTAGAATACCAAATTTACTAAAAGTTTTGGATCTTTTTTTGCAGTGACTGTTTGCACAAATCCTCCTTTATTAACTAATGGTGATTTGTCTCCTGTACAAGATGTCTACTATGTAGATGACATTGTAACTTATAGTTGTCACATTGGTTTTGACATATCGGGCTCATCAACAGTTGTGTGTGAAAGCAGTGGAGAATTTTCTGCCTTTTCAGCATCATGTACTGAAGGTAACTGTTTTTTATTGTCCATTTTAGTCAAAAATTATTTTTCACACCTTTTTTATGCCTGAAAGAAAACAACATTTTCATTGTTGTGGTATGAAGCAAGTTTGTTAAAACATAAACATAACAACAAAGCAGAAGTAAAATTAAAAAATATCATAAAAATAAAAATATTGTTTTTTTCAATTATAAGTTGATTAAATGAAACTTTTAAGCCATGCCATACTCTTGTTTATAGTCAATAAATTAAAGATATTTGATAATATAGGGCACAATGATTTAACATGCAACCAGTGTGTAAGTTATTGCATGTGAACTAACAATATGAAATACATTTCTATTACGTACCTGATCTTTTTAATGTTGCCATAATTATAACAAAAATCTTTTACAATTTTTCTGTGCAGCAAGCTCATCTTGTTCAAATCCACCAACTCTTACCAACGGACAGTTTACTCCAGTAAGGGACCCTTCAGTGTATGGTTCAGGTGAAACTGTAACATACACATGTAACNGCTAGCCCCCTAAAATGAGTTGAATTACAAACAATTGGTTGAAATCTGCACAGTTTGTAGAACATGTCATCTTGGTATAGTGATGTACTTGTTTGACCTTATAACCCCAGCAATTAGACTGTTAGTCCCCTAAATCGGTCAAGTTATTAAACAAGCTCAGAACTGAATGAATATTGGACGGTTTGGAGAACATGCCATTGTGGTGCATCAAGTTCTGTCTTTCCCTAAAGCCCTAAAAGTTGACCTGCTGGGTGTGCTAGGTTTGTGGATTGGGCCACAGTGGTGTGTCATTTCATTTTCTTAATTATTTTGATAATTATCAACTCAGCAGATGATATGCTTCAGTCAAGATCTAAAAGGATTTCTACCAATTAACACTGGTACCAAATAACATTTACTTGTACCTGGTGACCTTTGCATTTCTGCTTGCTGAAACAATTATGAAACAAAAACTGGGGTATACAGAAATAAGGAAGATTTCTGTTGGCATATTAAAATATACCCATTAGGAATCACACCTGATTTCTAGTTTTATTTGTATTTTTGTACCATGTTTGGTAACTTTGCTTTCTGTCACCTAATTTCAGTTTGTTCAAATCCACCTGCCTTGCTAAATGGAGCATTCACACCAGTCAATAACCCAGATGAGTACAATATAAATGATGTGGTTACCTACACTTGTGACAGTGGATTTAGATTGGATGGTTCTGCCACAGTTACTTGTCAGAGTGATGGTCAATTTTCGTCATTGGCTGCAACTTGCACTGAAGGTAGTTATTTAGCGTATTTGTAGAATACCAAATTTACAAAAAGTTTTGGATCTTTTTTTGCAGTGACTGTTTGCACAAATCCTCCTTTATTAACTAATGGTGATTTGTCTCCTGTACAAGATGTCTACTATGTAGATGACATTGTAACTTATAGTTGTCACATCGGTTTTGACATATCGGGCTCATCAACAGTTGTGTGTGAAAGCAGTGGAGAATTTTCTGCCTTTTCAGCAACATGTACTGAAGGTAACTGTTTTTTATTGTCCATTTTAGTCAAAAATTATTTTTCACACCTTTTTTATGCCTGAAAGAAAACAACATTTTCATTGTTGTGGTATGAAGCAAGTTTGTTAAAACATAAACATAACAACAAAGCAGAAGTAAAATTAAAAAATATCATAAAAATAAAAATATTGTTTTTTTCAATTATAAGTTGATTAAATGAAACTTTTAAGCCATGCCATACTCTTGTTTATAGTCAATAAATTAAAGATATTTGATAATATAGGGCACAATGATTTAACATGCAACCAGTGTGTAAGTTATTGCATGTGAACTAACAATATGAAATACATTTCTATTACGTACCTGATCTTTTTAATGTTGCCATAATTATAACAAAAATCTTTTACAATTTTTCTGTGCAGCAAGCTCATCTTGTTCAAATCCACCAACTCTTACCAACGGACAGTTTACTCCAGTAAGGGACCCTTCAGTGTATGGTTCAGGTGAAACTGTAACATACACATGTAACCCAGGATATAGTTTGACTGGGAGTGATACAATTTCTTGCCAGAGCAGTGGAGAGTTTACATCATTGAGTGCTGTTTGTGAAGAAGGTGAGTTTATTTTTTGAAGGTAAATTAGCTTTGTTGCTACAGATGTGAAAACATTCATGTATTTCTACTATTGTTTTTGCACAGTGACTGTGTGTGAGAATCCAGGCTCACTGTTAAATGGAGAATTTACACCTGTTTTGGACCCATTAATCTATAATGTTGGAGACATTGTTACATACACTTGTAATGCTGGATTTAGACTGGATGGAACCAGCACTATTACCTGTGAAAATGATGGGCAATTTTCATTGATTAGTGCAACTTGCACTCAAAGTACAGTTTTTATTTGTGTTTACTACTTTTATACAATATCATACTTTTCATGGTAAACATGACTTGATCCGTTTGTTTTAATTTTTATGGTTAAAAAAGTCAATGTTTTTAGTTATTATATTTACAAAACCTTTTAGTAGCTTTTAAATCAGGCCCAACTGCAGGTCCACAGGCCAATTTCAGCCTGCAAACTTTAACTCTGACATTGTATTCTTATGTTTGTATTATTGCACCGAAGGTTGTAAAAAGCTCTTTGTTATGTATTACAAGGCATTGTTTTGTGTAACAAATGGCTGTTGACCATCGTTTTTTCGTTAAGTAGCTTGGTATTTAATTTTGGGCTCAGTTAATGAAAATCTGGCCTTTAAACTTCCTTTAATAAACAATGACTCATAGAATAAACTAAAAGTTTCTGAAAGCCTGTGACAATTATAATTGGACCACATTGTTCTCAATCTATTGAAATTAACATAACACCAAAATATATTTTTCATGCATTTTTTGCACTTTTATACTATACCAGAATTGTTTGACTGATATTTAAGCCAAGGTTAGAGCAGAACATTTACTGAACAAAGGATTTTAAGAGGTTTTCAACCTGTTTTCAGTTTGCACACAACCACCAACTCTTACAAATGGTGCTTTCACTCCTGTTCGAAATCCAGTTATTTATGATATAAATGAAGTTGTTACATACACATGCGACAGTGGATTTCGATTGGATGGTTCGGGTACAGTTACTTGCCAAAGTGATGGGCAATTTTCATCATTAGCTACAACCTGCACAGAAGGTATTAAATGATGTTTAAGTGCATAGTAATAATTTGCACACAGGTGAAATGACAACAATATTAAAGTTTGTCTAACATGCTTTTATCTTAGTATGCTCAGACCCACCTTCTCTTTTAAATGGAGCATTAACACCAGAAAGAGATCCAGCCCAATTTGAAATCAATGAGGTTGTTTCATACACATGTGATGCTGGTTATCGTTTGGATGGATCAGATACCATTGTCTGTCTGTCTACGTACCAGTTTTCCCAATTTTCTGCAGTTTGCACATTAGGTAATAAAATGTAATGACAGCATTAATTTATTGCAGGTTAATGAAATAGTTGGAGGTACAAATGAATTGTTTTTTTTTAGGTTGTACCAACCCCCCAACCTTAGATAATGGACAGTTTGCCCCAGTGCATTCTCCATTATTCTATGACATCAATAATGTTTTAACCTATTCTTGCAATGTTGGTTTTGAGCTGCAAGGTTCCAATACTATAACATGTCAAAGTACTGGTGAATTCACATCATTGGCTGCCACCTGTACCCAAGGTAATGTTCTGCCTAACAAGGGAAACTAATTATATTAAAAGATTTTTACAATAGTGTGTCTTGATCCACCTACACTGGCAAATGGACAGTATCTTCCTGTACATGATCCACTGGTGTATGCAATCGGTGACATCGTTTCGTATGCTTGTAAAACTGATTATAAGCTGACTGGAGGTGACACAGTTACTTGCCAAAGTGATGGAACATTTACAAGCCTGACTGCATCATGTGTCCAAAGTAAGAGGAAAGATTAAAACAAAAATAAAAAACAAGACATGTAATTTGGGTATAAATGAGCATTTGGGCAAAAATAAGCATTAGTGTAAATGATTTTTTGTCTGGTGTTGTTAAGTATAGGTATATGCTGGTAATTATAATAGTTGGAAACTTCCATTTTTTTGTAAAAATGTTAATTCTCCCATATTTCATTTATCTGGTTGACCATACTATTATAACAATGGCTCTAAATTGTAAAAAACTTAGTGCTGTGAACAATCTAAAATTTTATTTCTCCGTGTTTTATAAATGTCCTGATCTGCCTAATATTTATTCTTTCCTGCTCCGAAGTCGACACTATTTTACTCCACTTTTTTCCCCTGCAACTTATCCATCCATGTTTGTCAAAATTCTTGAAAGATTTAAAAAGATGGTTATGATTTCAGCTTGACAAATAACACATGAACAATCCATGTGGGTAAAATAGGAAAAATACCCTTGAGACGAGTTATTTTGCTTGGTGAAAGAAATCGTAGTGACACACTCTCACTTATTCAACATTTTCCAGTTAAGTTAATTAGCACTGTTTTTCCTGGCTATTCGCTTTGGGAATGAAATGCTTGTTCAACTGCACCAGCAGCATGAAGCACCAGATTGTTTGACCCCAAAGCCACTGACCACCTATAGTGGTTCAAAAACATAACCACATTGAGATTGAATTAAATTTTGACAGTTTGGAGATCAGTTCATTGTGGTGTAACCATTGCTTTATTTGATGGCATACCACCAGAGGTTACCTATATAGTCTCATAAATAAATCAAAATATTAAATGAGGTTAAAATTTAATGAAATTTTGGCAGCTCGTAAAATGGGAAAATGTAGTGTGTTTATCACTTTGTTTGACCCTATGGCTCCAAAAGTTATCCAACTGTCCCCTAGGTGGGTTGAATTAATAAACAATGTCTGATAGATTGGATTTTTGAATAAACTGTAGATTGAACCATGTTTGCTTCACATTTCTTTTGTTGAACCATGTAGGCCCAGAAGTTACCCCACTAGATCCGTAAAAAAAAGTTAAACAATACCTGAAATAAAGGTTTGACCATTTGCAGATTGGGACATTGTGATATGTGGTCTGTGTAGTTGACTTAAACATTGCCAATATAATTTGTTCAAATTTCATAAAATTGAAACTTATGTGACTCCATATTATGTATTTGTAGTAACCAAAACTTTTTTTGACATTCATCTGCCAACACTTAACCGAAGCCTGCAGAAACAGCCATGTAATAAAAAGCTATGGGAACCAGTGTCAAATAAAGTTTAAATATATGTCCTGTATTTATTTGGTAATAGTTTGTATCAAATAAATCAATGTTTTCCAGAGTTCGTGACATCGTTAAAACATTTTTTTATTTCCAGTTTGCACCCAACCACCAACACTCACAAATGGTGTTTTTACTCCTGTTCGAAATCCAGTAATTTATGACATAAATGAAGTAGTTACATACACATGTGACAGTGGATTTCGATTGGATGGTTCAGACACAGTAACTTGCCAAAGTGATGGACAATTTTCATCATTGGCTGCAACATGCACACAAAGTAATTATTTTTAAATTAATATTTTGGCAAATTGCCAATACGTTTAATTGTTCTGTTTTTCCATAAAAATTACAAAATATTTTTTTACAGTTTGCACTCAACCACCAACTCTCACAAATGGTGCTTTTACTCCTGTTCGAAATCCAGTTATATATGATATAAATGAGGTTGTTACATACACATGTGACAGTGGATTTCGATTGGATGGTTCGGCCACAGTTACTTGCCAGAACGATGGACAATTTTCATCATTGGCTGCAACATGCACACAAAGTAATTATTTTTAAATTAATATTTTGGCAAATTGCCAATACGTTTAATTGTTCTGTTTTTTCATCAAAATTACAAAATATTTTTTTACAGTTTGCACTCAACCACCAACTCTCACGAATGGTGCTTTTACTCCTGTTCGAAATCCAGTTATATATGATATAAATGAGGTTGTTACATACACATGTGACAGTGGATTTCGATTGGATGGTTCGGCCACAGTGACTTGCCAGAACGATGGAAAATTTTCATCATTGGCTGCAACATGCACACAAAGTAATTATTTTTAAATTAATATTTTGGCAAATTGCCAATACGTTTAATTGATCTGTTTTTTTNAATTTCGAATATTGGTTAGCGGTACTGCTTTTTCTAAATATAAAAACCAATTTTGTAGTGTTAGTTCGTTTCCAACCACCAACTTTAACAAATAGTGCTTTCATTCCTGTTCGAAATCCATTTACTTTTTGTAAATGAATTTGTTGCACACATTTTTCACATTGGATTTCAATTAGATGTCGAAAAGTGTTACTTGCCAAAGTGGTGGTCAATTAACATAAGCTGCAACAAGCACACAAAGTGATAGATGTTTGGATTTGCTTTGATCGCAAATATTAATAGTTTTTATTTGGACTGTTTCTCTTGTTTGAAAATGACACTTGAGTTTTCCTCATACAGTTTGTACTCAACCACCAACTCTTACAAATGGTGCTTTCACTCCTGTTCGAAATCCAGTTATATATGATTAAATGA
>QXVZ01021147.1:0-15214 GCA_008931825.1 Phallusia fumigata | reverse complement strand
GCGACGATTACAGATGGAGGTGGGCGCTAGTGAGCAATTAAGTGTGTTCTTTTATCTATAAACCAAACTAGTCTCACATTGTTTGGGTTGGGTTATAGTCTTTGGACAGTAATAGCTGCAAGAACAAATATTGAAAACTACTTGTTTTCTGCCTTCATGTGCAGGGTTTTCTCTTTTAAGGAGACGTAACCTAAAGTTTTTGCCTTTCTGCCTTGTCATAGATAATCCTTGCTTTCTAAATGAAAGAGTTATACCGGATCTCCATTTATGTTCCAACAAAACGAATCTGCACACTTCGTCTGTGTATATCAATGTATATATTCATTAGAGACAGACACATGAGAGTTTTGTTCCGATATATATTACTGAAGTTATTTCCAATTCAGTTCCGAATCTGTACCAAACTTATCTTCGATAAGCATAAGCGCCTAATACTTTAACAATCGAAGGATTTGAAAGCTCAACTATTACCGAAGTGGGGGGTCTTTTTCTGTGAAACTGAGCACTTCGGACTTCAGCCATATCTATAATTCTCTATTTCAGGTTGACCAAATCAACTTTGGCGCTTGTTCCGCTACTCGGTGTTCAGTATGTCATTTCTGCCGTCTTGGAACTGGCTAATCTCCAAAACCCAAACGTTGTTTTTGCGCTAAAAGCATACGAACTCGGTTTTACTGCAGTCCAGGTAAGTTACTAAATGACTATCTCGAATGTTGTTTGTTAGTAACTTTAAATTACTTTCGTACAAACAAGTTTTGTGAGTGACTTTTCATGAAATTTTTCTTTTCTTTTCAGGGGTTGCTGATCGCATTTCTCTATTGTTTCTGCAACGGCGAGGTTAGTAGGATCTAATACATCTATGAATGCACCGTATAGGATAATTAGCTATTCTAGAATATCAGAAAATACTTGGTTTTGAATCATATCATGTTTATTCCGACAAAATTCAAAGATTCAGCAGAGGATGCTGGAAAGACATGCTTTTCTTCTCCTACTTGTGACGTATTTTATGATTTGCGATGACTAAACTTTTTGGGCTTTTGCAAACCAAAGCTGAAATGCTAGTAAATTTGCTTCGCTTTGGGTGTTTTTTACTGTTTAGCACGAAAATGGTTGATATTCGTAAGTTAAATCTATGAGGTTTGAAATTCTATAATCTACAGTTCTATACATAACGACAAAGCATTGAGCAAAATCCGGTAAACATGTATCAAGTATTAATCTCGTGCATTGATTTGCATTATTTGTAAATTTAAATTTATCCTCTGTAGAAAATTCGGTTTAGTATTGTTACTTGCTATCCTTTATTATAAGGTTTGTGCAGTTATTTTTTTGGCATACATACCCAAACCATGTGATACACTTTCGTCCAATCAGGTTCAAGAAGAGTGCGGTAAATTGCGGAGACGCCTCAAAATTAGATGGGAATTAAGCAAAATAGAGCAAAACCACTTGAAGGCGCTGCGGAGAAGAAAGTCTGCGTTGCTTAGCAACAGCAGCATGGCTGTCACAACGTCATACTTTGTGACGTCACGTAAACCCTCGGGTACGTATTAAGTTTAAATGATATCAGTATGACTTAGTCTGGATATTATATATCAATCCCTTCGTTTTTGAGCTTTGCAATCGGTAAAAAGCTTTTCTGAATGGTTTGTCACTCATTGAAAATGTGACAAAACGACTTTGGGGAAGAAAATTAAGGCTTCACATGCTTTTTGGAATATTAAATCTTCCCGACTGTGTAGATTTATAAGTTTTACTAATTAAACCTTTCCCACTTTCAAATTGTGATAGCCAAAGCCGAAAACTTGCTTGTGTACTAAAAATGCATACTTAAGTTATGGAAAGATCGAGGGGATTGATGACAATAATTTTCATACCAGACCACACAACGCTGCGTCCAAGCCACGCCACCACTCAATTCAACTCGCAGCGTTGTCAGCGTCCATCACTGCACAGTTGCGCAAGCGACAGATCATCACAACCTGAAGCTGAACGAAAATTGGCAGTCTGGCGCCACTGCGTGCCGAAGACAACCAGGTCGTCATTACCGCTCGAAACGTCACGCGGCGATGACGTCATAGACTTGAAACGGCATTCCAGTCCAGTTTTGTTGTGTCAAAATCACAGTGGGAATGGTGCAATAGACGTACCTTTGAGTCCGGAAGTTCGAAGAGCTTCCGGCGGAATTTTGGTCTTTAAAACGCCGCCGACTCCAGAAAAAACTTTGGAGAACGACTCCAGAAAAATTGACGATAAAACACCGTTACTGGCGCGGCGAGAAGTTGAAGCTGCACAACGTCTGCGAAATTTCGACTCCCTCGATTCCGTATGTGTTTGACTTAACTCTATTTGTAAAACTTTCACTGCCTGTAAAATATATTTTTTTTGTAAAACTGAAATTAAGTTCACAATCCCCACAGCGGTTATAAGCAGAATTTTCAGATTAAGTTAGTTGATACTAATAAATTGTACTGACCCAAAGATCAAACCAGCACTGTTGTTCTCCCCTCTCCCCATAAACTGCTAGTATATTTTGAATCAAAAAAATGACCTTTTTAACAAGTAAACCTAAAAATGCCCGACTTTTTATCAATATCAAAAATATCCACCCAACAATCGATTGTTTGTCAGACAAACCACATAGTTTTAACCAGTTTGGCATAAACAGATTGCTTTAAAGTCCGCTACGACTTGAGGACTTTAGCCTGGCACCTTTTATTTTCAAGGACGTTTTGATGGTTGGTACGTCACGTTTGATGTTATCTCGGTTTCACTGGTACTGCAGTGGTAATGTCTAGAAAATTGGGGGGGTTTGCCAGAAAGGCATTTCAACCCTAACGCCGACAACGTTGCTTACAAGGGGCCATGGATTTGAAATATCCTCGGAATATGCGTCAAATGCTAACTTGTTATTCGTGTCATCACTGTCTGAACTCTAAACTCGCGTTTTCGAAGTTCTGAGTATTAAGCTTGTTTTTTTTCTTATCGTGCCGTTCGAATTCGTATTGTTTATCATATCGTTTTACCAACAACGACAATTTTCATCATAGTAGGATTTGGATGTTTTAAGTTAAACATCTGGTTAAAGTGCGAAACGATGTCTTTTTTGGCGAAGGCAAAGCTAACTTACTTATTGGCAAGAAATTACAAACTTGATTTGTTAATCAAGTTAAAAAATGTTAGGCTCCTGTACTTTGTTATAACACAAGTAAAGAACGCACTATCGTCAAACAAGCAAGATTTACGTTACATCCGGAACCAAAGACATGCTGGTTTCATTTATCTGCAAAGAAGTTTTTGTTCAAATTTACAAATTTGGCGAATGTTTGGCTAGTACATATTTGCTTCCCACATCCCCAAACTGCATGTTTTGTGCTCATTTCTTGTCGTATTCTGCCTCCGTCCTGTATAAGATGACACAAAAATGCAGAAATTTCCCGCAAAACTGCGAACTTTTCTTCAAATTCCACAGAAACAGTTTAAGAAAAAAAAGCTGTGGTCTAAATGTTACGTCTCAATGTAAAATACACAGATGGTCACACAAAAGATTCTCTTCGAATGGTTTATTCGCAGCGGAATTTGTAAATTCACACATATAATCCATTTTACAGAGTTGCGAAGTTACACCATTTAAGAAGTGTTGAGAAGCCGTAGCATTAGAGCAGCTTTTTCTTGGGACATCTTTATTCTCCTTGGTCGTACTGCGAAAGTAAAGCTCTAATAGTTCAGTTATCGAGCTGTTTTTAGTTCGATAGTAGTTGCAGTGGCAATGTTTGCATGAATCGGCCAAACTACAAGTGTCATGTGGCAGAACACTAGGTATTGGCAAAACACGTTAGGAAGGTTACACAGTCGCTCATATAAGGCGTAGCAATCAACTAACCAAAATTTTTGATTTTTTAAAACTGAGCTGGCCCGTCCCCATATACATGTACATTTTTGTTTAATGCTGCGTTATATCCCCCTGATTTGGTATACCACACGCAATACAGTAATTCCACCAGTTAAAACACGCCTCAGATTAGCAACACGTCATAGTTAGTTAGTTACCCTTTGAAAGATGGCCACATGGACTATCGAAATCTTTGCAAGTTTTTTTTACCTCAGGACATCCAAGTTGCATGTTTGTTCAAAGACTAGCCGGCACACTTTAAGAGTGCATTTGTAACAATCGGAAAAGTTTGCGTTCTATGTGACATTTGGGCTTAGAATGCCGACCATAAGTTGACCTTTTTTATCAGGGTTTGCAAGAGATCTGATTTGCTACTAATGCGCCTTTGTACACCCCGTGCATCCTGATTTATAGACAGAGAGTGGAACTTGAACTATAAACAACGACAAGAGGTTACTCACATATGATGGAACAACGACATCTCCCTTGACACAGTCGAACCGAACACCCTTGGTTTTTTCGATGCAATCAAAGTCAGGTGGACATGGAGTCAAACTGCATCGACCCTCCCGTTTCGCTTTTTCTGAAACAAATGTATACGTCATAACTTATGAGTCATCAGGTGAATCAGAAAGTGGTCATTTTGGTAAACAGATGCTTAACAGCGGTTTTAAATTATTTTGAATTTGTAAAAAAATATTTGCATTAAGCAACGTTACACGTGACCACTCAAAAATTGTTTACGAACTCTTTGCAGGACTTGCTGAATATATTTTGGTATACAATTGCCTAAAAATGTCGCTATACAAAAACATGATATTTTTGCGGATATCTGGCCAGGGAAATCTTCGTCTTACCTGCATTTTATACCTTTGAATCTTACGTAAGTTTGTTTTGTGTCTACTGACCCGAATCAATGCACGTGTCTATGCCTTCCGACATTCCTGGGGTTTGATCATCGTCACAGCCACAGTAAATCCATCCGTTCTTCATCTTGGTGCAAAAAGTCGGGTCGTATCCAATGCGCCACAGTGGGTCAACTAAGAAATAGCGAATGGCGAAAAGTTAAGAAGTGTGCAGTACGGCGACGGATAGAACCTTATTTTTCCCTTTTAATGTCGCAGTGTCAAATCGGCTACAGTTATGTGTTTATCACATGAATACTAAAGGGCTCATTACTTAAAATCGCAAACATTGTTTGCTAGATTTCGTTTCTTTTCTCAGCAGTAATTCATTTGCGCAGAGTTTTATTAAATGATTAAAGTGTTCTTTTGTGCGGCTGCTGCGCCTAAATTATGAAATTATACAATCAGTTCATGGAAAGATATACTTTATTGCGATCTTACACAATTTCGAAGAAAACAATTAAACATTTGCGAAATAACCTAAAAGTTCTTCGCAAAACCAACAGAGATGCAATATTTGGCGTTGGAAACGACGTTACTAGGAATTAAGCCCTATACGGTATCACTTTGCAGTCGTCAATCGTCACTCTTTTCACTTACCGCAAGCAGGCATGTCGTTGACCAGTACGAACCACTCGCTGTCCTCACAAGACTTCGGAGAGTTTGCGTATTCCTCATCTCGCTTTGAGAACCCGGCTTGCATACGATAGGGGCCATCACCAGGTTGACCTGCAGGGACCATCCGGTTTGTCTCCGATTTTGGGGTCAAAAGTTCCTTCCCAAGTAATCTCTTTATAACGTATTTCATCTCATCGTTCCTCGGTGCACCACGTGGGGCGCCAGATACCATCGTCAAAGAAATCATTAACATCGTGATGTAAAACATTTTTAGGCCTTTTATGTGAATTTAACAACGTCAATTCGTTTGAGCATTAAATATCTAAAAAAATGTTTGTAACTCTAAAGTAGCAAATGTACTACACAAGTATAAAACAACACCACACTCAATACATGTTAAGTGCTTCAAAGCAAAAAATGCTATTAGACAAATATGCTATTGCGATTCTCAAAGTTGGGTCCGCGTTACCCCAGGCGTCTATGAAGCGCTTTTAAGTGGGCTTTATCCTGGTTGATGCATAATTGCTCAAATACACGTAACGCAAGTTGACCACAGCGTGATGCTGCTTTGTGATCACAAGTAACGTAACGCGAAGATGGCACACACATAGCATTGGTTAATTGTAATCTAGTAAAGGTAATTCGAGTCCACTTTTTATTGGACCGCGAGACCTACAAAAAACTGCAGGAGACCGTTATGCGAATAGTTTCAAAATACTGACACACTGCTATAACCGCAACCTTCCTGATATCAAGTTAAGTCAAAACTCGCACTGCAACCATAAGCAAAGTCTATCTTGACACGATACTCTGCTTACAAACAACAAAGTCTGACGACGGTGCCGCCACTGTTCAAGCTAACAACCTATAGTACTTAGCACTAGCAGTGTTGAACGTTTTATAGGAACATACCAAACCGCAGAGGAACATTAGCATTAATAAATAAGCACCTGTTGACGATTTTCAGCCCCAAGATGCCTCGAATGCATAAGAAAACATCCATTTGACACAGCGAAGAACATTTTCTCCCACGGGAAAATACTCCATAAGCATGTGGGGCCGTAAAATTATGATGCATAAACGTAATCTTGGTTCATTAATATGCAAAACCTCGTTCAAAATCTGATGAGCGGAGTGGGCGCGTTAAACATGCATGACAATGGCTGCCTAATTGCGCGACATACCATTGGGAATTGTTTTGCTAAAGCACAAAGCAGTAATCACATCAAGCTCCCTAAAGATACGCAACGCCTTTTTGGAATGCCTGCTTTAATGACGACAAAATGGTCGAGTGGTTAGTGCAACCGCTTTGACACCCGACTCGGCCTCTGTGTTTTTTCGAAGGAATGTAGAAAAAGTCACAAGATTCGAATTTTTTTAACAGTGCTATTTGTAACCGAGCACTTTTAATCCTCGGCAAATCCTGTGCCAAAGGTTAAGAGTTTTATTCTCATCGTAAAAACGTAAAGCTTCCAAACAGTTTTTAAACAAACTCGGGCAAGCAACAAGGAAAAGACTTTCGTGGCAGTCTAAAGTTGATAAAACTCTTGGAACTTGCTTAAACGTAATGTATTAATCTTGTTTGGTCATTTAAGTCTAATCAAAAAGTCTTTTGACCAATTTAAAAAAATCTTGAACTTATAGTTGACTCCGCAAGACATTTTTTTTATAAAATACTCGGAAATGCGATGCATGCAGTGCATATTGTGGTAACATTTTCGAAGCCAATTAACGCAATTTACAATTATAATTTTAATTGCAGTGTTGAACAAATGTTAGCTCAGCTAAAATCCAATTACGCTGCTCAGCTTTTACTAGGAATTGTACGGCTTTGTTAACCTGTCGCTGTTTTCCACAAATCAAATTTACAGTCCAAGCACCTTTACGTTTGTGTGTGAAGACTTTTTTATTCTTTATGTACATTATGACTGGTCTGGAGAACTTCTTTGCCCAGTCTGACGTAACTCAATGAACGTCATTGCGTTAATTAACCGCATGTTTGCAATTACAGTCTTGCGTCATCTTTTTGTTTTTTGAAAAGAATTTGCGACAGGTGAATAAAACAATTTCAAAAGTCGAAGGAACCTTAGCGCCAAGTTTTCTATCGAGCCCATTTTGGTTCCCCCGGGATTCGACATCGACATGTTCTGCGCACCCAAAAACAAACAATAGTCTGTAGATCGATACGTCGGTGCAACCAACTCTCGCAAAAAGTCACAAAACATGAAATGATGATTCCGTATAGTATCTTCATTTTAACTTTTGTTGTAAAAGTTATTCATACCTAGCGCTAAAGATATTGATATTTCTTAGCTCTAAAGACATTTACAGTCTCGGTTGAAAAATACTTTTTGTTATTTCGACAAGCACACACTTTTCGTCGCTTCGACAAACGCGGTAGTTATCATTAAAATAAAGTTTGTTGAAACGTCGAAAACCTTTATCACACAAGTAATGGCTAATTGTATCTTCCACTGAGATAAAATGAGGAATTTTGTAAAACCACGCGTAATGACACAAATGGTTTCTACTGAAAAAACCTAAGCCTCGGAACATCACCGGTGTAAGTGCTAATTTAAGCTCGAGCTTGTCTAAAATTACTAGTGGAAATACGGGCTTTGGGGTTATAAGCAAGCTACATAATTTACAAACATGTTGCTGCCAGACTTGAAAAGAATGCTGTTGCTTAACTTGCTTTGCAAGTTTTATTAAAAAACTAATAATCTTTCCACGACCGATACCGAATATCCTCTTCGGGGTGTTACATTGCATTGCGACATAACTCCGCAGTTAAATATTCGTAAAATTAAAAGTTGAGAACGATTTTTTGTACAAGGTTAAAAAAGCAGGCAAACAAACAAAATGACACAAAGCCAAGATTGTAAAAATATGATTTTTGACAATAGGTTCTCATTCGCCAGCAATCAAGTTCCAATTTTTTATGCAGAGAAAATAATTTTAAACTTTTCCGGCCTATTTTATTGCAAGGAAATGCGAACGAAATTATTGAATGTCAAAACCACTCAAGATCAATTTAGAGATTAAACGTATAATCTGTCAGGTCTCGAATTTATCAAACACAAAAACTGTCACATTTTAAAGTATTACTTCAGATCAAAATTTTTGATAAATAATGCAGAAAACCGCAAAAACAAATATAGAATAGGAAGAAATCCAACACGGGGAAATTTTCTGGCTCGTTACGAAAACTGGGCTGCAAGTTGATTGTGTATCTAAAGACCTATATCTTGTTTATGTGTTTTTCCTTTGCACATCCAGTGTTTTAAAGCTGCATATAGGAATTTATGAAGAAATATATGTTTTGTTGCTTTTTTTCTTAATATACTTTTATTGTATAACTTACTTGTTTGCAACATAAGCCAAAAAAATGTTTGGTAACATGTTAAGTGAAAGGCTATGATGTTTCTGTCGCATAACGTTATCAGAAAACATTAAAGATATTTCCTAAGTTTGCCTGTAATAAAACTTATTACCGTTACATAAAACGCGGCAAATCCTGTCTTTAAAAAGAGCGATAGCGTATTTTTAAAGATTAGCAAATTCCTGCAGTTTGGCTACAACTTTTTTATTCCTTTCGTTCTACTCATTCGATTCCCTGCTAAATACCCAACTCACATTACGGTATTACCTTAAGTGCGAAATATCTGTTATAATTCTGTGTTATAAATGCTGCTATTTAATAACAGGAACCTTGCGGTCAACAGGATGTCCGCAGGTGACGTCCTGATGACCTGCAATATTCATGTGCCGTCGTCACTCTTACATATTAATGACGACACGATAGCATAACCTAATCAAATATTATCACCTGTCTCAGGAGGAGATGAATACCATTTCTACGATGTTGTGTTGGATCCAATGAAGATCCCAACTTACTTTGCTTAAATTCAAATCAAGTTTTTCTTGACAAAAACATATTTAAACCTGCAATCAACCGTTACGACATATATGTTTTTGGTTGCGGTAAACTCGGTTGTAATTGAATCTTTCACAAGTTGCCTTCAAAACATAACCTTGCTTTGGTTACCAAAAGCATTACTCTCAAAGAAGATGATAAATACAGCTGTTGGCAAATACATAGCGTTACGTTTTTTTGTACGTTTGGGGTGCTAAAATAAAACTTTTAATTCCGTTTTGTAAACGTTAAAACAAGTGTTATTCGACTTCAGTCATATTGATTAAGATATTACTGTTTCGTGTCATATCCGATCTGCTGTGTATTACAACTTTTAAAGGTGCTAAATCATCTAATCCGCCTGATCATATCATTCGGGTAACAAGTGTATTTTGCTTCGAAGACGGACTGAATGGAGCCTGACTGAGGCGATTTCCTGTTTAAATACATGAGATCGCGCACCGATATGAAGAACATTGACGATGATGTGATAAAATTTTAATGACGGTATTTCCTTGACATGTCTTTGCTCTGAGCCAAGATGATCAGATTGTCGGCCAGATACACATAAATATTATTCTAAATCAAGCCCTGCTCTTGTCTAATGGTTGATCTCTAACCCGAGACCCACATCAGGGCCTTGCCGGACTCAAAAAAAAGTACGGCCCATTTCTTTGGGAAAATTATGAGGACGATGTTTGTAACATTTCACCCTTTCCATTTCTGCACCAACGACCAACATCATGGAGACAAGAGAAATGTAGAAAAGTACTTCAAAAGGAATTAATTAAGTAAAGAGATATTTTTGTATCTTTGCAAAATTTAAATCCAGACCAAAAAACTAGTCTAAAATGCTTCCACGTAAGGTGCAAAACACATTGACAGATTGATATTCTATTTTTGTCACATAACGTTTTCGACAAAAAATTTTCTTGCAGCTTGCAGCCATTAGGCATTTTAAAAAGGTTTTAATAATTGGTTTACCACAGCGTAAAACAATTAAATAGCTGGTATCTAATGCTAGTCGAGTTTTTTGAAACAATATGAATTTAATTGCCACTTGTAAGTCCGAGAGTTCTGTATGTACAAACTACAACACAAAGGTTACTTCTAAGTTCTAACTCGAACAACTGAAACAATCAAGAAAGAGAAGCTCTCTTGCATATTTGCCAAATGCTTTTCTACTGTGAGTTGTACCATCATCAAAGCCGCTTGTTTTAACAATTTAAAACAGAACACTTGTTTGTTTTGTAAACAATGGCGACAATAGCCAGCTTATCTCCAGTAATCTCTTGTTTTAAGTGACAGGCTTTCTGCTCTTTTTGACTTGAATTCGAGTTGACTGGCAGCTTGTTTGGAATTAGTCTGGACTTTGCAATTGATCAGTAGATGTCAAAATGTGAATGTTTGGCACAAAACAGGTGGGAAACAAACGAAACTTTTTCTCAAGGGAGTTGTAAAAAGGCTGTATGGGATTTTTGGCCTATATATATCAAACTGATTAACGAGACGGAGCAGATTTATTGATGATGTTGGTTTTGCAAAAAGATCTCCCAACTAATCAAATATAAACACATCCATCAATTACCACTGTCAAATTTGCATGTGGAAACGTTACGCATGCCTGAAAGATCTACACTCTACAGCAAGGTAACTTTCTTTCTTTCTTTCAAAAAGCTATTTTTCCTGGAAAACCTAGTGGTATTTTTGGTGCAAGGAGCAGTTCTGGGACCGTGTATCATCGTGCATTGCTTTGTACAAACAAATCCGTGTTCTTCGGTATTGTTCCAAAATCCTTGGTTTAAAAAGAGGTCCTTGCTAACAAACAGGTGGTAATAATAGTTAACTTGCTGTGACTCAGATTTGACCTGCGTCATGCTACCTTTGAGATTTAAGTTCAAGTCACAGTTTGCAATACCTCGGGTGTGACTTGGACTAACTGTGTAAATAATCTGACATGATTTGTGATAGGGTCAAAGAGACTTATAGTTACAACACTGCTTTTACGTTATAGAGCTTAATTCTTAAAAAAAGAGTTATGATATGTTGTAGAAAAAAGAATTGAAAAACTTTGGGCAGGAGTGGAACACCAATAACAAAAAAATTTGATAGGTCTGGATTACAAAACTTATATTCAACATTAAACATGCTTTAAATTGCAAATCCTCTGAATTTTTTTGATGACCAGCCGCGATGGCATACACGTCATCTGTTCTCACGAAGCTTTTGTCTGTCTGTTGCTAATAATGACATGAGTAAATTTCATGAATTATATATTGTCCTGCATGTCCTGTAGGTAATTAAGAGCGATTGATTTTTTGATAAGTGCAATTATTGGATGGCCTAGTAAAGGTAGAGAAGTACACCTTTCTGTCTGCTTTGATTTGTCGTTTGGATTGCGTTTCATTGATTGGCTCTGTATGTTGATTTTTGTGACGGCAATCAAGCTGTGAACTTAATTGAAGCACATAAAGGTACAAGTCTTAGATCTTTATGTCTACAAATATTGAAGTCAAAAGGCGTCACGAAACAAACGCAAGCATAACATAAAAAATCCTTCAAACAAGTTGTTAGTATTTTCTTTCCAAAAGCAACATGTTTCCTCTACAATCCAGTTGCTAAAGTTTATTGCGCAATATCAACAAATCTTGCGTCATACAAGCACAGGCAACGTAACACTAAAAGTCGTACACTGGAAAGAGTTTGCGCAACATAGAATGTTTGGCGAAAATCGTTTTACAAAAGTTTATTACAATTCATGTTTAAAATGTGAACTTTTGACTTGGAAATATCACAGTATTCCTACAGTACTGGGGAATTCGAATTGTGTGTTGTACGAATAAACCCTCCAATTACTGGAAATACTTTCAAAGCAAAGATACAAGAGGGGTGATATTCAACTTCAACACGTTTCAAATCTAAACAAACATAAAAAGATGGGCAAAAATTACGTAATGCAAGGTAGAAAAGGAAATATTTTTAACTTCCTGCATGTTTCGAATCTATTTTGGAATATTTTGTCTGCCCAAATTTGGTTTAAGGACCTAAAAATTGTTGTGAAGTAAATAATTTTCTTCACAACAATTTTTCACTCGTTTATAAAACGACATCGTTAAGCAACAAAACTTTCAAAATCAATTATTCTGTATGACATAACAATCGTAGTTCACTTGGGACGCGCTATGAATGACTTCACAATTAATTTAAACTTTTGCACAGCAGCCAATCAACTACGTTAACGTCACATAAGTAATTACAATGGCAACATTGATACGAAATACTTAGCACCGAACACAAAAGGGTTGCTGGATGATTTTCATGTAGAAAAATAACATTTTCGTTGTCAGTCGTTATCTAAAAATACAAAAACGCATAAATAGCAATTTTTAGAAAATTTTCTCAGTGTACTATATTTTTTAACGCATTTTCTAAGTACGACTTGGACAAGAAGACAAAGTCTAAACAGAGTTCTTTCCTCCATAAAACAATTCTATAGACGCATTCCTAATCTTTTCAATTTTGGCCCAGTTATTTACCTTCGCAATACGCTCCATCAGCCATTACCAGCTGTAATATCCTGGGATACAAATCGTCAAATCGATCGCCCAACATCGCACGTACGCTTTCCTGACACCTAGCGACCTCTTCGTCCTCGTCTTCATGGATCGCCTGATAGAAACGCAAGGTTAGTTGTTTCGAAAACAAAACTTACATTTTGGTTAGTTTCTGAAAGTGGCTTGTACATTGTATGTGTCGTATATTAAATATGGAACTTACTCGCAAATGTTTACAATTAAGAAGGAGCTATGTCAAATTCTGACATATGAAACATTTCATTATTACCTGCACGGATCTGTATGCGTTAAGAAACGCTTCAAAACCAAGCTCCTTCTCCAGCTGTGCTCTGTTGCGCTCCAAGCGGCAGAAAACGCTTTCGTTGTCCGACGCAGGGGATTTTTCCTTCTCGTCATCATCGGAGTTGTGGTCTTCAAAGGAACTGCTGCTATCGCTGCCTACATACATTATAAAGCATTGCTATAACTACATAGATGTAGCTTTACAAGCAAGTATAGTGTAGTTAAGGTCCCACAGTTACTACATGTTTCAGCACATTATAAAACAAAGATTTTACAAAACATATTTCGGATCCACAGAGAGGCCCATTTTTTAGGATTTTATAATTGCGTTTGATAAACACCTGATTCCCAGTCTTCTTCGTCGCTATCATCATTTTCATCGTTCTGTAGAAGTTTATGTGAAGCAGCGAATCCAGCAGTGTACGAGGGCGACGAAGATTCTAACGACACAAATTTGGCATTATTTATGTCTCACTAATATTAAGCCCTATGTTCGTTGGTAATGGATAAAAAAACCACTTCCAATATACTTCAGTAATTTTGAAGCATCGATGTGCAAGTCGCGTACAGGCTATGTCCTCAATATTTTAAATTAATTGTTTTTAAAAAGTTATACAACTTAGCGGGTTCAAAGTTGTCTTGACGGGGCAATAAGATGATTTTGACAATTTTTAAATGCTTTTGCAACAGTTAGGCGATTGAAAACAGTTTTAACGGCATTTTAAGGCTGTCTTAGTCGAAAAGTAACCTATTATTTGTAACTTAAAAAAATATGTATTATGATGTTATAATTTTCCGCCAATCGGTAAAGCTTTATCTACACAAAAATCCCCCCAATAATTGCAATGCATTTGCGCCACTAAAGTCACAGCATAGGACATAGATTAACCTTTTCTCAACAGTACCTTCAGTTGTACGTAGAGCGTTTTGCAACTGCGCTCGCATCTCCATCTCCTCATCATCAGTTACTACATCACCATGACAACCAGCTTCTTCATCCGCTGAGCTCTCGAGATCCTGAATGTCCTCGTCTTCATCAAAGTTTGTGTCGTTCATGGAAGACGCCACTGACATCCGGGGAAGGTCTGGGTCATCTTCAGCTGGAGAAACATCCACGGAATGAGCAGGATCGACTGACTCCTCCTCTTTGGATTCTGGGAGCTTGGTAAGATCCGGAAGGGAACAAGTACGGAGGAGCTTAATGACAAAAAGTAAAAAGTGCAATTATTACAGGTTTGCCCAAAACATTCGTCCTACTAATATATGAGACGTTATTGTATTCGAACAAAAAACTTTAGTGTCAGTAGAAGTAAAAAAATGTAAGGAAGAAAATGGACATAAATGTAAAACTACCAACTAGAGGCCATGCTGCCTTGTGTCTGTGAAAAAAACATACTGGGCGTTGNTAGTGTCAGTAGAAGTAAAAAAATGTAAGGAAGAAAATGGACATAAATGTAAAACTACCAACTAGAGGCCATGCTGCCTTGTGTCTGTGAAAAAAACATACTGGGCGTTGTAGCGCAAAGCGTAGGGTAGAAACCAAATGAAAAAAGAGAACAGCAGCATGCCGAAAGATAAAAGGCGGCCAAGTGAATCATGTACGAGCTTAGGAGGCTACGCAGACAGAACCGCGATAGCGATAAAAAAGGACCAACGATTCAACAGCTCCAACATTTCTAACTTTAATACGTTTTTGACATGGCCACCCACCTTTGGTGACGGGGAATCGAATTGACCAAGCGTCAGTTTCATTAAAACCCGATCACTTGCAGTAGAGTACAAGCTTTTGCTAAGAGGATCTTCCTTTGGCGTTTCAAATTTCGTCACCTTCCAAAAAACAGAGTTTTAGGTTTCACTAATTATCAGAGCTAGTGAAAAGCAAATGTTATTTATTGCAAGCACTAAAGTTTTTTTGCTGGTTTACAAAAACATAGATTTTTTAAACACTTTTCAAAAGCGAGTTTTTTAAAATTGAGCTGTATAGGCATACCGATTTTACAGGTGATGTAGCCATCATATTTTT
>QXVZ01021145.1:0-27313 GCA_008931825.1 Phallusia fumigata | reverse complement strand
GAAAGTGAGCACTCCTAACTAGAATGAAAACAATATCAAAGGAGGGGACCTATATTTGGTTGTCAAAAGTCTATTATTCTGCTATGAAATGTACAAGACCTGGTAATTCCAAATGTTGTGTAGCTTTTTTCTGGACCCTATAAAACAGTATAAACAACTAATATAGTAAGGTATACTTAGCTCTCGCATGTCACTTACAAGTCTATAACTGAGGTGTGTAGCTATTTTACAACACTGCTTGTTGGTTTAAAAAACATTCACATTCTGTTGTGTTAGTATTGTACATCAGTAGCAATAGCATGTAATTATTTAAATCACCTCTCTTAAGCTTTAACATATTTTGTCTTTCACGCTCTTGATTGGATGCCACAGCTTTCATTGCAACTACAACATTTATAGCACACTGCTTGCACTGTTTGTCCTCTAGACAGTCTCCAACCACTTTGGAAAACTCAGGATCCAAAGGGTTGTCTTTCAAGTCCAACCACTTTAGAGCTCGCAAGTGGCAGAATGAGACAGGCAGTATGCTAACAAACAAATGTAATTTAATTGTATAAAGTTATCTTATATTTCTGTTAATACAGTAGATAGGTTTCAATGGATTTGTTTTTAGGTGGAAAAGAAAAAACATTTTAAGACTTTATAGAAATACGAGCATAATTTTTAGATTTATAAAAGTAAAAACTTGCAGGATACCAACAAAAATCATTTTAAATTTAAATTTCTGGCACCTTAGTTTGTTGTGATAGAGGTCAAGATGTTGCAACTGCTCCAGTTTACCAAAATCACAAGGAAGCTCTTGAAGTTGGTTTTTGCTGAGGTCCAACTTGACCAGGTGCTTGAGCATTGTACAAAAAATATCAGGCAGGATAACTATCCGGTTGCATGACAAATCAATTGTGTTGGCTTTTGGAATGGCAGCCTGACAACAAGAACAAAACAGTTAGTTCACAAAGGTAATTTTCATCTTTTCCACACCTGAAATTCAAAATTGAACAAGGTTGCATATGTATTGAGTATATACTTGAGTATGTTTACTTACTATTTCTTTCACAGGAATTTTGCTCAAGGCCAACAAACTAAGGTCCATTTCGTTTCCATCAGTCCGACTTTTAAGTTCTTTGACTGTCAAAGATCGTTCAGAAGCCACCATTTTAGTCCTAAGTGATGCACCTAGTATCTTTAAAAGCACAAGTGCCATGGTCAGCTAATATTCACATTTTGACACCAACACAGTGATAGACAGACAAGTAAAGGCATGTGACATGTAAAACCAAATCCTTAGTACATAACATACACAGAGCTGTATCAACAAAATTTATAAAAGTACTAAAACCGACAAAACTAAAACACTGCCATAATAATTTCAATTTCATTGTGGCAAAACAAGATTGGGTCATTTACCAAAAAAAGTTTAAGTTTGTGAGCAGCAAATTTACAGCCGGAAACATTAAAGGAGGATGTAAAAAAATCGGGGTGTACAATTTCTATAGATTGACATTTTTTGGAGTCATCTCACGGTGAATTGTTTCAATAGGCTTGACAATGGCTGATGACATTTTATGACAGTGTTCAGTCTATTGCATTTTGTGTAAAGCAATAGTTAAACAAAGGTACCGTCAGGTAGTGGCAATCACTAGCCCACAAAACAAGATAAACAAATGGGCAAAAGACTCCAATATGAAATGGTAAGGTGAAATTGGCAGTATGCTTTTCCAAAGCATGGCAAACACAACAATTTTCAATAAACAACTTTTGAACTTGATTATGTACAACTGGGATATTAGGTAGAAAATACAGTTTTTATTAGTTTTTATAACACATAAGTAACTATGTCAAAAAGGGAACATTTATTAAAGCAAATATGATTTGTAGCAACAAACAACCTTTCAGCCAAAAAAATGAACATGACTCACAGTAGAGGTTGGCAGGAAAAATATTTTGTTAAATTGTTACATTTTAGATGTGTACTAATCAATGAATGGCCCCTTTACTCTTGTAATGGAAGGCCTACTCTAACAAACTGGTGAGATCGCAGGGCAGCCACTGTCCATCTTACATTGGTGTCTACTTCAAGACAGTGTCCAATAAAACCCTGTCCGTCATGACTCAGGGTGGCTGGCACTGGTGGTTTATGACCCATTCCGACCTTGTACATGATTTGGAAAGGCTCATGGTCATGCCATGGCCTTTTACCAGAGGCCATTTCAATCACAACGCAACCAATGCTCCATACATCAGCTGCTCTTCCATATCCTCCAACACTATTAATAACCTCAGGGGCTGTATATGCTGTGGTAATCCCAGTGCGAGATACAATTTCACCAGGGGATGTTTTGGTTCTATCCATAAGACGAATTGCACTTCCAAAATCCCCCAATTTAATCAGGCCATTAGACATGAGAAAAATGTTGCTCCCTTTAATGTCTCTGTGAACTATTCCCTGGCGATGAAGAACATGAACAGCCGTTACAAGCTGGGAAGTGTACTGCTGTATCATAACCTCAGGCAATCCAATCTGACTGATGTCCGCCAATGTGCCAGAATCACAGTATTCCATAAAAATAAACATAAGATCTCTGTGGATCTCAACTCCAAAGTATCGAACAAGATTCTGGTGGATTATTCCCTCAAAGTTTGCCATCTCATCCAGAATTTCCTTTATTTTTCTTTCGTCATGAGCCTGAAATTGGATTTCTTTCATGGCCAATATTTTGCCTGTGTCCATATTGACACATGTGTACACCTTGCCAAATGTGCCCTCACCAATTTTCTTACCTCGCTGCCAGCGGAAACTGGCAGATCGGATGTGGAGCTGAACAACTGGAGTGTACTCTGAGGCATCAAGAATTCTCCCAATCACACCATTATCATACCGCTCCTTGTCGATTGCATACTCCAAATCCAGAATTGCTGTTCTAACTGTTTCCATGTAGTTTTTTAGTGATAATGAAGAAATCTGTGTTAAAACAGAGTGATCTCTCTCAGTCTCAGTTTCCTCATCTGAAGCTTTTGATGAGTGCCCACTCAAAGAACGATATACAACTTTGGTATTCATGGCCTGTGAATCACCGAGGTGGTGTATGCCCACTTTGTTTTTGGATCCAATTAAATGGTCAAAAAATTTGTTGGTTAGATCTTTAAGTTCCTTGTAGTCCTCATCAGAAAGTCCCCTGATATAATCCAGGTTCAAAGTCACCAGAAACTTTAATCCTTTCGCAGCCCACCTTGGCTTTTTTCCATTCCCTCTTGGTAAGTGCTGAAGAATGTAAAGCATCCACTTTTGCACAAAGGCAGCTTGTAACTTGTCCATGTCATGTCTGATTGGGCCAGAGAGCAACTTGCAAGTACATTGCAGACATTCAAATCCAATGTTAAAAATTCGTTGTGTAATCTGGTTGATTTCTGATACCAGCATTTCAGTTTCATGGCCACCAGCACACAATTGACCACTGACCTGTTTTTGTAAGTGCTCACTCATGTCATACACTTGGTTCATGAGTGCTTCACAAAATGAAAGAACACTCTGGTGCATTTGAGAAAAAAATTCTTGTGTTTGCTGAATTACACTGGTTTGCATTACCTCCAATTTCATACATTTGGCTGAAAGCCTACAAATTTCTTTTCTTCTGACAGGCAGATCTGCTCCCTTGAAACAAACAACTGTCATGTCATGAGAAAAGTCAATAAGCAAGTCTTTGGGTACCGCATTGAACAGCAAAGTTGGAACATCATCCTGGTATAAGACAATCTCTCTGCCTGGCCAAGTGCATTGATGTGGGAGATGTTTTTTGGAACTCTTACATGTCTGAATTGTACAGTCCACCTTTCTTACCACAAACAGAACATCAGAGTCATGAGCTGAGTTTGCCAAGCAGTTGGAAACAGAAGTACAGGAGATTAAAGTTTTCAAAACATGCTCTTTGAACACCTCACAACCCAGGTCAATATCTTGGTCACACTTGACAAAAATGTAAAATTGTTCCATGTCAAAGGATGAAGCTAGCCAGTTGATATTGCTGTTTTGCAGGTTTTCGTCAAGAACAACACGAAGACAGTTGTACTCATTAAGCTTTGACAAAAACACACAGTATTCACAATTTTTTGCTTTGGATTTTTTCTCTGTCATGTCCTTTAAAAACCTAAAAGTCATAGCACATTCCAAATCCTGTTTTAGAACAGTGGCATAATGAGTGGCACGAGTAAATCTCTCCCTTACTTCATGAAACATGTCACGAATGGCCCTTCCCAGCTCAAACAGGTACCTTCTTGTTGATTCAATGGGATCCCATACATCACCATCATCAGAAAACGGTGACTGCACAGCCAAGAGCTCATCAAGCTGGGAGCCACTGTCGTCAAATACGGAATGCATGTGAGCCAAATGAGGACTTTCTGATCTTTGTCGGTGAAACCACAAAACTCCAGCTTGTGGTGATGTTGGAGTTAGAGTACAGTCCAGTGACATGCAGCGCTGAAAGCTTGCAGAAAACTTGGTGTTGACTGGTGAGCACTCAACATTGGCTTTGGAAGTAATAATTGCATTGACAGCACTTTCCAGAAAGGTTTGAGTAGATTGAAACACTTCAGTACACATGTGGATGTATTTTTTTGTGCACTCATCTCCCAAGCCAAGCTTGAGTGAAATCCTCTTGGCAAAGTTCCACTCATCATACAGAATATCTATAAATGTGTGTGGTGCATGGGGAAGGCCATTTAGCTGTCCGATAACTAGTAACTGCACAAAGTCCATGTAGGTTTTAAACAATGACATCAAATTGGACCTGAATGGAAGGACTGTAGATTGTTCAAAGCTCTCCAAAGCATTGTTGGAATGAAGAGAGTGCATCAAAAACAAATGTACAGCAAGTGCCAACACCGAACACTCAATTACTTCCTTACACTCTGCAACAACTTGTTGTACAGTGAGCAAACTTGTAGATGATGAACACTTTTCTTTGCAGGACAACGACTGTTGAAGTCTCGCCTGCAGACATTGACCCATGATAGAAAATATGATGTTAGACAAAAAGACATGTAGAGGTTCAAGTTCAGGCAGACCAGAAAAATCAGTGGAGCTAATTGACCCATCACTTGAATTCTTCTGCAAAACAAATAATATAGTTTTATCCAGTTCATCGCTTTTGACATGTTCTGCTAAAGAACCAATATCTGTAAGTGTTTTGACCATTGTTTTCCATTCAGAGTCCGCCGTATCAGGAGCAATATTTTTTAGGCTGTGTCTATTGTCTTGGCAAATCACATTTCTTGATCTTACAAGACAACCAAAATAGTTTTTCACCAACTGTACGTGGATGTTCTGCACACTTCGCTTAAGAAACTGCATTTCGGTCATCTGCAACACAGATTCTGTCAACTTACAACAAGAAAACATTAGGTCTGAGATGCTCAAGTATGATTTTGGCACAAAATCATCAATGGAATCATCAGGGAGATCCAGTAGATCCAAATCATAAAGAAAACCTGCAATGTGTTCTTTGTTTTCCATCGAACCTAACAAGTTTACCATGGATAGAAGTGTCCACATTAATTCAGAACTTGTGTTCAACCAACAAGTTAGAGTTTGCATTTTCTCTTGAAATTCACTGTTACCGAATTGTGGATAGTCTTGGACAATGCCTGTCATTGAGGAATAAAGGTCTTCAACAAACTCAATGTCTTCCTGAATTTTTAGCACTTGACGCATTCCTGAGAAAAGATTCTTCAGATAATTACCTGACAACTGCTCAACACTTTTTCTCAGGTAGCATTTGCAAGGACGGTTTCCACCACAGTTCAAAACTTTAGTAGTTTCAGCAGCTTCGGGTACTTGTTGAAATTTAAATTCTTTTACCTTGGAGCATATTTCCATCACTGACTTTTGTCTCTGATATAAAACCCACTCGTCCTGTTCCATAAGGGAACGACTACTATGATGAGCTTTTAATTCAAGCCACAAAATATTGTTAAAATATTTTCGAAATTGCAAGGACGATGCATTGGGCTGCAACTTCTCAGATTCATTCTGTCTTTCCCTTCCTACATCCACAAGCAATCTAAGACCACGGAAATACTGAATTCGCTCAGTGGTTTTTCCTGTCATGTTTCTTTTTTCAATAATTCTGTTTCATTTGTATGTCACCATTATTTCTACCAATAAGTGCAAAAGATATGAACACTGAGTGCAAAAATTGTAGTTATTGTAAAAACACAGTTGGGTTTAAACCCCGAACAGACATGCAATTCTGCGCAACTATTAATAACACAAGTTTATTTTGCTTTTGGCACATGAGCAATGAAACAAACAAAATGCGGTTGTAAACTGTTTAGTAACACATATCTGCGTTTTTCTGCTCAAATATTTTTTTGGAGTAAATAAAGCACAAACTTAAAATGAGCACATTTATAAAACTATTTTTTAAGTTGTTTACTGCGCGTGGCGCTCTACACCAACATCGCTCAAGCGTGGTACCGGTTCAAAGTTCAGTCTGTTTATAGAGACATTATTTAATAGGCGAAGACCTTTATATGCCAAGTCCGCTCAGAAACAAAGACGAAAACTAAAATATTTCCATTTCCCAGTATGTTTTATCACTAATTATAACTATACTGTTTTTTGACATTGAAAACGACCAAATCGTTGTAAACATGCACCCAAACGGCTTTCTAATCAATACTACAAAAACGAATAAGAAGCTTACTTTTATTTTGTGATTTCCCACCAAATCAATGCAAAAAACGATAATTAAATTTTATCTTTGTTAACGATGAAACAAAATGTTGTTCTATTAGTTTCAACCACAAACCCAACTTTTGTGAAAAAGAGCGACCAACACACCGATTAATACCATTCGCAAACATTCGTTAAAATACTTTCATCGGTATAACCTAAATAATTTGCTGTACCGTCACTAAACATTGGTCACATTGGTAAATCACCAGTCATTTGCTCAACCATCACCCAGCAAGACCGGGAAAAGGCCTTGCAATAATGAGAACACTTTTAGTTAACAAATAAATGAAATCGCGAAAAAAAACTTCCATCTCAGTATCATTCGCCAGAAGCCAGATAGAAACCTAGCGCAAAGAGAAAAAGCAGGTGTGTAATCCCAGTCCGGTAATGCAGTGGTAGTGCAGCTTTACTGCTTCTTATCAAGCAGATGGGACCAAGTTCTTCGTCTGTGGCTGGGGTAGGAGCGTGGGCGCCGCTGCTGTCTGGGCTGGCGGGTCGGAGAACTGTTGGTAACGTTTCGCTGACGTCTTAACGGCGGCGGAGATTCGTTGCGTTCAAAAGAACTTTGGGGCGAAGCCTGGAGGGACAATGATGCCACGGATCGGTGACGTCGACTTAAATTATCCTTGTCGACAGGATATAAGTCGTAATCATCTTCTGTGTTGTCCATTGGCAGATATGCATCCACATCCGGCGATGTCTTAAGCAAAGCATCGCTTTCGCGTTCTGCAGGCGTCGTGGTCGATGACAAAAGGTGAGCAAGCGAATCACTAACATCAGTGTATTGGGGTTGCGGAAGCTGGCGAACATAGAGATCGTACCATCTGCCGCGTTTAATTGTCGGCATCTATGGGACAAGCAGAAACAGTCTTGCTGTATGGCGATTTTTTCTGGGTAGTTGCTGCATCAAATAGCATTTTTTGGAAAATGCTGGAAAATGCCAAGTTTTCACATTCCAGCAGAAACGAAGTAATTTGATGATAGAGCTTGACGAACGGCTTAGATGAAGGGATGAAAGTATTTTTGGTTGATATTAGTTGATATGTGAAAAGCGATGGATGAAAAGACGGTGCATGGCGAGGTTACCACATGCTCCAATTGTGATTCTGAGTAGAAGCACAAGAAAGTAAGAAAGCGATGAAATGAAAAAGCTTAGGATAGAAGTGACTCTGCAAAACGAGGAGGCGAAGTAAAAAGTAAAACTTGGACAGTAAAAACAAATAAATAAAAAAGACGCAAGTAGATAGACACAGGCCAATGCAAACCGCTAAAACATCTCGGCGTTTAGTAAAAAAAACTAATTTCATTCCTAATGGCTTTTTTTCTGATCGTTGTTTTGATGTATTGCATTAAATTGTGTGGTTTAGATTTAAATTTAAAAAAGTACAAACTAATTACAGAAGTCGAAATAAAATGGACACATTCTTCATAGTGCATATTTGAACTTCGAGATCAATTCTAAACAGCACAATACTTGCATGTGACCACAGCATGAGAAATTGCTTTAATTTGAAAAAAAAAATGACTTACCTCTTCGTTTCCATTTCTCCTATTGCTACCGTCTCTTGATGACGTGGTAGGTGAGAAACTTCTAACAGATCCGTCTATAAAAATAACAATAAAATGATTTCATAATTTATATTTAGCAATATACAATTCATACGTAATTTATAAATAGCAATATACAAGATCTAAATCCCTTACCAACGGATGCTCGACGATCATCAACACTGCCCAAATCACTTCGTGACGTCACAGACGTACCAGGTGTTTCGTCAGAATCCACCGAAACTTCCACAACTTCATGCGTCACTTCATCGTCGTCGTCTGATTCGCTCACGAGGGTTTCCGTCCCCGTCTCATTTGCATTTACTTGCGGTCGCGAGTTGCTGCAGTGCGCGTCATCATCGTCACGTGACTCGACTGCGCACTCTGCACAAAGGGACAACAAAGAAAGTAGTATCTACACTTACTATGCTTGAATTGGCACAGCATAGGCAAAGCAATATGACCTTTAATTTGACCTTGTATCTTTCTGACACTGATAAAAGTTTGCACAAACCTTCTTGAAAATCGGGAAAGTCAAGTTGTCGAAGCGTTGCTTCTTGTTGATCAAAATTGACCTTGAACTCGTCCATGTTCTGAATGTTAAAGATTGGCTTGCGTACGTCAGAGGCACGTGACGCTTCACTGATCCTATAATAACACTTTTTCTCAGGTAGCATTTGCAAGGACGGATATTGTTTCTTTACAAGGAAACTCAGTAGTGGAAAACAAGATCATGTTTTTCATCCAATTGCTTTTAGCAGTAAAGTGACTTAATAGGTGACTATAGTTTACAGTTAACAGTTGTTACAACTAATTTTAAACACTAGTACTTGTTTATAGTTTCTCTCGCAAGACTTAGAAATTGCGGGACGCTTCGCTCCTCCAGTAATCCTAAAGAAGCTTCCATCAATTTGCTGGCGCCCTCCAGTTGTTTTCCGTAAGTTTTTAGCATCTCTTGCAAAACCTGTGCATTTAGACGATAAAACACTGTTTAAGAACATTAGGCTCATATTACTTACAACACAACCATGAGTTGCAAATTTTTACCTGATTGCGTTCCTGCACATCAGAGGTTATTTTTGCCATCATGGTGTTTTTTCTGTCCTCCAGCACCGCGTATAGCTTGTCAAACGTCTCACACAAATCGCTCTTTGCTTTTCGTCCATTTGCCTGGAAAGAAAAATAATCAGTCAGAAGTGCCTCGAGAGGTTTAGTTAAAAACGTCGATCGCATCGAACTTCGGTCATTTTTCCGAGTTCTTCAGTCTGGCTGATAACTGCTTGCATGCGGTCGTTTCCGGACACAAGAACAGCGATCGAATCAGACAGTTCTCTCTGAAGAAACAAAACATTAAAATTAAAGCTGGTGTCCATTGGTTTGTTGTGACAAACGCTGGTTTGTTGTACCAGTTTACCTTCTGGTCTTTGTAAACGCTGTCCATAGGCGACACGTCACATTCTTGATGTTGTCCAAACACTTTACACAAGGAACAGGTTGGCTTCTGGCAGGTAAGGCAATATATGTTCACTCTTTCCTCCTCATGCTCTTCACACATTAATACCTGAGACGTAAAATAACAAACCACCATGCACTCAGTTCACCAAGCTTAATGCTTATCTTCCGTCGAGTTTGATATGGTCTGTGTGAACAGGTTTTAAGTCATCGAATAAAAAATGGTTACCTTTTGCTTCCAAGAATTTATGTCCAAAGCTGATAATCTGTCAGGTTTCTTTCAACTTACCTCAGCCTTTTTAAAGTTGGGCTTTCGGTTTTCGGATTGGTACATGTCAATAATGTTTTCCACAAGCAAGTTTCTCTGTAGTCCGTAAACTCCATGACGATCAAGCACTACCTCGTAACGACAAGTCGGACACCTGGGTTTTTGTAAACAACTGATTACCATTTTTGATCAAATATTGTACCGACGTGTTCACTTTCAAACACATGATAACAAAAACACACTTTTTCAAAAAGAAACTGGCTTCAAAAAACACACTATGTTCGAAATGGAACTAAAATGTTTCAATTTACCTATTTTTTCTTTGATCAAAAACATGTAAATATTATAAAAGATTTGTTCACCTGAATCGACCACCAGACCCCATGGGGGTGCCCCTGTTTTGAAAAACGTCGTTGGCGCATTTTCGGCAGAGGTTATGCTGGCATGGCAGAATTACCACAGGTTTGGTGTAAACTTCCAAGCAGATCGGACACGAGAGAAGGCGCTCGATTTCCTCAAGGTTTCCGCCTCCAGCCGTCATCACGCGTAAAGCGTCCATTTTTAAGTTATTATTGATTCTACGATAAGTTTTTTCCTATCGCCACTATTTCTAAAACTGTTCCAGTTACTTACATTTTAACAAATATACAAATATTTACATTGCAGTCTAGTTTTACATGGATCACTTTGCGGCTTTCAGCCTGATTTTAAACATACTTAATTGCTTATGCAGGCTTGTTTGACCTTGGCAAGACAGCTGCCAAACAGTCGTCTGTCGTCACAGATCCTAAAGCGCATCTTGTGCTTGCGCTAGAAAAAAATTATTACTTTTCCTGCTGGTTAGGCACAAATAAGTCTTCCTAAAATTTTTATACAGTGGGTTGACCGACTAACCAAAACTGATACCTGAAGGGCAGCGACATCATCTTATAAAAGCTCAAAACAACGTACACACTATCTTTAATATAATTGTAGGTATTTGATCCCTAATAAATGTCAAAACGAACGATTCAATAATACTGATCAGATGTCCTTTGCATTTACAAAACTTTTCCAACCCCCAAACGCATCACGCTGACATTTGCAATGCATCTCATACCGACTATATGTCTTTGTGTATCTGTTGTGCCTGCATGTCTCGATCGACGATATGCATTATAATGCATTCTTCAGCGGAACGATCGCAGACTGTGACGTCACTGTCACCTTTTGCCAGTTGTCTCAAGCTTGAGATGACGCAGACGACCGTTATCGAGCTCACGTGATGTTATGATTCAAGTGATGCGCAGTCAAACGAAAATAGCCCACGCCCTGGCGATAAGCGAAGTCCCAGAGCGATGCGCAAGTGATCAACACCGACACTGGGTTTGAAAGCGGCGTCAATGACTTTCAGCGTTTTTTTTACGCTTTGGCAGCGTGTGACACAGTTTTATTAGCACGAGCTTCACGCTGCAATCGAAACGTTTGTCGCAACTGGTCCTTAAACAATATTTTATGTATCCATTTATTTAAACAACCTGCCAAATAAGATTCTACGGAGTTTGTCACGGACTCATATTCGGTGGTCGTTGTTTGTCTTTTTGTGTTTTTCAATCGACAAATGTCCAAAGTACAGCTATTGCGCTTTAGCGCTCGCGCGATTTGGGTGTCTTCCGTTGGGTTGTGTTGTTAATATCTAAACTGTTTTATTGAGCGACGTTATAACTTTTTAATAAATACGCTTAAACAAACTTCTGCACCATTGTTGGAAAACTTTCATTATTGATCTTTTACTTTGTGACTGTTATAGTTGTCCTTTGGCGAGACACGAATTTAAAAAAGCTCTTTTCAACAGTGCCCGCTCCCCAAATTGTTTATCTGCATGTTTGTAATCTTAACCTCTAACTGTTATATTTGCTTTTTGGTTTTTATTTGTTTAAACATGATCAAGATACGACATAAGCATTACACAGCAAATCATAGCGACGAATCAATAATATTGTTTGCACTTTCTTGACATAAGCTGCAACACATTGTTCAAGACTCAACGTGATTTGACTTATATTTTAAAGCGAGTGGTTTTATTTTGATTTATTGATGAGAAGGTTTTGACATTTATTTGCATGGTTTGAAATTATATGTACAAATGATTATAGTTCAGAAAATTACTACATATTGTGAATATAGGTTACACTACAAGTTTCTATACAAGTGAGTCAACGTTTTTAATTGACTGCTTTACTCGCCGAAGAAAAGGGATTTAGCCGCTGGCAGGGCGTCCATTAACTTCTTCTGGTCATCAGGACCATAACCATCAGTGCTGTGCCTCTCATCCTCCTTCATGTTGAAATCATCCCCGAACAATTTGTCGGGGCAAAGCTTACCCTTGACGTTGTATTTCAATCTCTTCGTGTTGTCAGTTTTCACTGAAAAGCCTTCGATGTCTATGCTGTGGTCGACCAGAATTTCCAGCTTCCCCTCGACGTAGATGATCAGTATTTCCTGTTTCTCGTTCACAAACAGACAGGTGTGATCGTCACCATCCGGATCAATCTGAATGATACTTCTGGAACCATTGCTGAAGACATTTTTCAGCACCACTTTTTCATGCCTAAACCGACAACGTCATCGGTAAAAGTCATNGATCGTCACCATCCGGATCAATCTGAATGATACTTCTGGAACCATTGCTGAAGACATTTTTCAGCACCACTTTTTCATGCCTAAACCGACAACGTCATCGGTAAAAGTCATGCGCGAAATACTTTGGACTGACTGTGTGTCAGCTGGACTTTCACACGTCAAACAAAATAAAAAACGTGTCGCAATTCGCCTTTGTTTGATCATGTACACCGTTCACTGTGTATTTACTGGAAATGTTTACTTACCCGATGGCGTCGACTTTGACAGTTTTTGTGGTTTTCAAATCCTTGTGATCTTTGACAATCCATGAACGGCTCTTATCGTTTCCGAAATCTAGGTCGAAGCGGATAGCCTTGTCAATACCAACTAGGCATGTCACCACCTTCATTGGTGCCACTTTCGGCTGCTTTACCAGTGCGTCCGTGTAGTCATCGTCATCGCAAGCAACTGGAGAAGGACACAAAATAAGTTGTGGCGTATTATGTTCCAGTTTGTTTTCTCACCACATTCTTTCCTATTTTATCGTTTTGCCTCAATGTACAGCATTTCAATTTGTGTTGATTCTTGCTGTTGTGGTCAAAGCCCTGTTNGTATTATGTTCCAGTTTGTTTTCTCACCACATTCTTTCCTATTTTATCGTTTTGCCTCAATGTACAGCATTTCAATTTGTGTTGATTCTTGCTGTTGTGGTCAAAGCCCTGTTCGGTGCAACCTTAATTCCCGTTTTAGCGGTAAAGTCGTTATCGCGGGTTATCCAGGTATTTACCGAAACGGTTGGTGACCCGGTATGACTGTCTACCGAATTTGGTGAGGTTATACCAGTTGGGCATGATTCAATTAACACCTCCACCTTTCCCTAAACCCTGAACCAAATTCGTGGTGACCTAGTTTGATCAACAAAAATCAACTCACCTGCTTTCTTGTTTCCTGTATTCTGCAGCAGTGCTGTAAAGCATTTCATAAACTCCGGATTTTTTAATATTGTTTGGACATCTATTGCCGACTTATGGTCGATCTCGATATCTTCTGCATGATCTTTTCCGGCAACAACCATTTTTAACGTGAATCAAGTCGTGTGGTGTACGAAACGTAATNTTGGACATCTATTGCCGACTTATGGTCGATCTCGATATCTTCTGCATGATCTTTTCCGGCAACAACCATTTTTAACGTGAATCAAGTCGTGTGGTGTACGAAACGTAATTAAGTGCTTTTCTAAACCTAAAACTAAATTCAGTTATGACATTTTACATTTGTTTGTTATGTTAACTTTGCGATTACTGATTAATATGCTAATTGGTTCAAAATAAAACTTTGAAGTCAAAACTTTTGACGTACTGCTGCATTCGTCATACAACTTTTGCCTTACGGACAACTAAAAAAGTCATATTTCGCTTTTGTCCTTAATTATTGTTATGGCACAGTGCACCTCTACCTTTCAAACACCTTTCCTGAAGTGACACTGTTCGATGAGTGTTGCAATATCATGTGCAAAAAAGGGGGCAAAAGGAGGAACCGATTTCGAAGGTGGTGGTGCAATCGCGTTTCGGTTCCTTGTTACAGATATTCCAAACAAATTTTATTTTCTGTCGACGATGGTTGTTGTTCTGTTAGAATTATTGTCAAGAAGTTGTAATGCAACTACTAATCTACTAATTCAGAAAATTCAGCGCTTGTGACCCGAAAATCCCGGTTTCTTTCTTGACATTGCAACGTGCGGTGACATTTATACAAACAGGAACTGTTCTTTCGCCAGCTATGCATGACATCATTGCAAAGGTTCAGTTCCGCTTTTTGAGTCATTATGTTTTCGGATGGTATTTATTCGAGCGTCCCTCCTATCCTATGTCAGCAGTATTATATGTCACCCACATGCTGTCCATTTGCCGATACATTTCAGCCAAATTCATTGTTTGTGAATAAACACAGCATATGATCGAGTTTATTCATTCGATTTGTAAAAGTAAAGGTCGACCGCAATCAAGAAACTAAATCCCATTGAAACAAAATGTGCTTTTTGTTTGACTAAAGCGAATTTGGACAACTTAATTTAATGACATTGGTTGCTTTCGTAAATGTCCGCAAACACTTGAAACGAAATTTTATTGAAAAGGCGGCTCTCGTCACAAAGATACGAAACATACAAAAAGCTGGCCTGAAACAAAAAGGAACACTTGTGTTTTTATTCATCTCCATCCACCATAGCTTGCGCGGTTTATGTCGCTATGGTACAAACATCAGTTCTGCATTCTTACTGGTGCAGGAACTCGATCATGTGGCAATAATGGGGCACAAACATCTTTTCTTCTCCCTCCTTTGACCACATCTTCGGCCTCTGCCGCGGGGTCGGGTCAACACTCGTCGACGTCTCATCTGATAACCGTAATGTTTGCCTGCTTTGCATGTGGCGCTGCAAATCGTCCAAGGGCCCCATTCGCTTAGAACACACGCCCGACCTGTAAAGCAATATTCGTTTGATATCAATTGAACAGGTTCAAAAAAATCTAAAAATTGCCATTGATGTTCAACTTTTTACAAGAATGGTTTTTTCATTTAACAAAGGAATGAAGATCTGCTCACCACAACGTGGATTGCGGCATCTTGATCTTTCCACCAACTCTGCGTCATTACAATCCATCTGTGATGTCACATTGGCGAGAAATCGTCGCCGGATTTTGGTGCCTCGGTTGCCGCAAGTGGTCGAGCACTTGCCCCACGGCTGCCACGGTTGTAGCTCACAATGCGCTAAATAAGTAAAAAAGTTAAAAGGCAGGAAAATATTAACAAGTTTAGTGTTTGCGTTTAACTATGATGGGGCTTTATTATTAAGACGATTGTCAATTTTCTATTCAAAACCCCTAAAGAATGGAGATGTCGATTTTAACGCTAGCAATTATGAAACCTTTCTATTGTTTACATCAAATTAAGTACATAATAGTTCATAGACTTCTAACCTTCAGGACACGCCGGAGACATGCAAGATTTTGTTTCCATGACAACTGCCTCGCATTCGGTCGAAGCTGACGTCAGCATCCTGCCACAAATCAAGTAAAATAAAGGCTTCTTATCTGCCCAAAGCCAACCTTTAGAAAATACCTTTTTCGAAGTGTTTCTCCGAGTTGGCCGCAGGGTGCGTTGCAAGGCATCCAAGGCGACCAATCAGCGTACTCACAAGGTAATGACGTGTCGCTCACGTCACAGGCCGTCATGCAAAGGTTCGTCTCCATCTGAAATGCTTCGCAATTCCCGGAGTCGGCGTCGCCGCTCAGGAATCGCTTTCTTAAAGTTTTACCTGCAAATATTTCCGTTGGGTTTCAAAATTTTATGGGAACGTGAAAACCAGAGATGATGAATAATTTTTACTATAGTTCAGGCTGACCTTTGCCGCAGGTGACAGAACATGGCATCCACGGTGTCCAGCGGGCGTAGACACATTCGCTTGTAGTGGGCACATCACATGGCGTCTTGTAACACAAGACCTGCTCCATTATAAGGCCATCGCAGATTCCCATGGTGTTTGAACCTGCCAATTATTGACGATAACCAAAACTGTCCGGAACTATTTACTGAATTGGAGCTCACCAGTTAAAAACCGCTTCCGCAAGGTGGTGCCAGTGCCGCACGACACAGAGCAAGGCATCCACTCCGACCAGTCACCGTACGTGCATGTCGGTGCGCTTGACTGCTCTTCTGCATCAATGCATGACGCCGACGTCATGCACTTTGAGTTCTCCATTTCGAAGTCTCGGCAAGAAGTTGCTGTTGAACCTGAGCTGACGAGCATTCGCTTTCGAAACGCTTGACCGACGCCGCACGTGACCGGGCAAGCGGACCAATCAGTCCATGGTGAATATGTGCAATCAGGCGAATCGGGTTCTGTGGTAACACAACACACAGAAACGCCGTAATGGTAAACAACTTTCCACGAATATTTCACAAAATTTAACCTAACCCTTCAACACATCACTGGAACGAAAATGTTACCTGAGCTCGGTTCACACGTCATCGACCGCAGACATTCGCTGTTTTGGATGAGTGGTTTGGTGCAGAGGCTTACATCACTTAAATCGGAAATAATAAACCTTTAAAAACCAAAACACATATATTATCAGTCCATTCCGCTTACAGACTGACATTTGCAAGGTGACAAGTTGGTACATAACATTACAGGCCAATTTTTATGGAAGCAATACAACCGGCTTGCACAACCCAGTAAAATGAATCTGACCTTTTGCGAAGTGTTTGACCGAAACCACAGGTGACGGAGCATGGCATCCATCTACTCCACGGTGAATACTGGCAACTGTCTTGAGATGGACATTGTGCAAGTGCACAAGACGACATTTCTGTATTCATAGAATAACAGCCGTCATGTACAAACTAAGTTGACGGATTTGTAAATTGATATCTCAATCCTCTTGCGGCAAAGTTTGCACTTAAAATTTCAAAGTTTTAATCCAAATACAGGTTGTCTTACAATCCAGATTCTTCGTGTTTTAAATATACACACCTTTTAGCGGCTCGTGACAAAATCGCTCTTCGGATGGCCACTGTAAGACACGTGACCTGAATCGAGTAGCATTGCCGCACGTGGCGCCACAGCTCGACCAAGTGGTCCAGTCTGCAAAGCACGTTTATTTGTTAACAGCAAAAACATTAAATCAGTTTGGAATGTAGTGTATAAAATACCTGAATAAATGCATACAGTTGCTTCATTGCTGTTTTCACATGTACCACTGCCTTTACAAATTTCCTTCGCCATTGTAACCTCACAGGCAGCAGCACCTGTTTGGGCCTTCACCATTCTGCTTCGAGTCTAGACAAAGGTAAGTTTACATTTTCTGAAGTAACATAAAAATGAAAACAAGAAGCCGTACTTTAATTCCCCATCCACATGTGACGCCGCAGTTAGACCAATCACCCCAGGGGCTGTACATACACGGCGTGGCATCGTTCGATTGGGAAGATGACGCAACTCTGACGTCAAAGTCATTGTCAATCGGGGCTTCTTCGTTTTGGCCACAAGTTTCGCCCTGAAGCAAAAATCAAAATCATCTCAGCTAAGTATAAAACATCCAGCAAACAAAAGCTATAAAAAGTTAACTGCCGATGCTCACCTCCAAGGAAATTCTATTGATCACCACTCGTGCCACAGGTGGAATGGAGCCACCTTCTGGATTGTAAAATGGCGACTTGGGATGGTCGAGTGTAGTTAGGGCGCGTACTTTTTCGTGTGGGACAGTAGGGGAGTTTGGTGACATGTAGCTGACACCATTGTCGGTTCCGGCGTCCCATGGCGTTAGATTGTACCTGAAGTAAATTTGCATAAGTTATTGTATGGTTTTCTTCTTTATCCTTAGTGGGTGGTAGCTTTGACTGGTGACGTTTATTTGAAATGTTTTTGTGTCTTTATATTTGTTCCTCTAATTTGATGAATGCTGTACAACAATGACGGATTGAGCGTTTTCGCTGAGTTTCTTGCGGAGGAAATCTTAAGCTGATTCGGAACCCGAAATGAGGATCAATATTTTTTAACTCACGTTCTTTCCCCTGCCCATCCGCACTGAGCAGTGCACATTGATTCTTTGGTGATGCCAACATTCCAGTCGGGGCTCGGACCCAGCATGGTGAGAAGCGACACAAGTGGATGTTGACGATCAACAGTAAATGTGTCAGATGGAGGAGAGCGTCTGCAGAACGGCAAATATGAGATTATTAGGGTAGCTAACAATGGTTTTCGAAAAATTGCTTGACGAGGGCGTGTTAACGGAAACAGTTCATCAAAGGTGCATTAATTCACGAAAAAATCATGGTTCCACTTAGTTTTTGACTTCCTACCAATGCAATTATACAACGACATATGACGTACATATTTCTTGGTTCGTATGCTGGCCACTGGGCTTTGGTTTTAATAACCGACATTACGTCATCACCCTGTGACCTCACTTCTGCTTCGACGTCATTCGGCCAACCCCATTCCGCCACTTTTTGTACGGCGGGGCTCGACAGCTCCCCGTAATCCCATATTGAGTAACGTAAGCTGTGCGAAGCCCCAACCACGTTGGACCAATGAGTTGAATATTCTAGAAAAAAAGGAAACGCACATTGAATTGTTAAGAAATTAGCCCAGCTGTGGAGATCCTGCGGCCCGCTTTGCCATTTAGTGGGCCCCGCACCAATTTGCCATTTTGCATCAACAGTCACAACCATTTAATGTTTATGTGTAAGTATTCCCTTAAGATGACTTGATTTATGTTCAACATCCAACCGTGTTATGACGTCAAACTAAAAATTGCCACACCTTCAACCACCTGTTGTTTTTATGGCGTCTATTGAGGCTCGTCCATAATGTTTGGCAATTCATGAGACCCGCAGTACTAAAAAGGTTCCCCAACTTTAAATTAGCCAATTACGTTCAAGGTCTGACTTGAGGCAAAATTGGGGCACCAGGTAAAAAATACAAAATATTGTCTGACTTGCGCTTCCAACCCAAAATTTACAGCTTGTTAGTTAAACTTTTCCAATGTATATTAGCACTACTGTAACACAACCTTTTTGATCGAATTTCGGGTTTGGCTAGAAGGCTTACCGGGATAGTCCTTGGGGTGTGATTGTGGCGACCATAGACCGTAAAACGTCATACGATAGGTGGCGCTGCCACATGCACAGCAATGTGTGCCATCGACGGTTGGTGACGTTGACTCAACTGCCTCGCATATTTCCAACGATAAACGACCGGTGTTTTTAAACCAAATTGACCCTACAAACAGGAATTGCAAAAGTTTAAAAGACAACTACTGTATTTGAAATTGTGGTTTGCAACAATAAACGTTTGGTTATTGGTGTTTAACATGTTTTTAGACAGTTGACATACCTTTTTGAATCACGGTGGCTGAAATTGTCACGCAGCCAAATCCACTAGATGGGGCCCGCCACCTGGTTGAAACTCGAGTCTTCTTGCCATTGCTGACGTGAGTGGTCACATGATTGCACGATGTCAGTGCGCGGGTTGTGAATGGGTTGACAGGCTTTAAAAGTTTTGTAGATTTGTTTAAAAGGAAATTGCGAGCAATCGACCGTGCCTGAGAAAATCACTTCTGTTCTACAAGTTAAATTTAATGACGCTCTTACCGTAAAAAATCCTGCTGGTCGAGACAAGTCTTCAGTTGTCACGGATCTAATGGCGAAACCCCGAAAACTGCTGGGCAGCGTGCTTTGTAAGGTAACTACATAAAAGTGAAAACGCGATTACAACAGTCGACAGAATGGGTAAATCACTATTGAAAACTTACCAACATATTCCCTCTCAGGCTCATATGACTCAGGGGCGCCTTCTATTCGTAAGTGGAACCCGTTGTCACCGCTGCGAGGGGCTGAAAAATATCGCGGCGGGGGATTTCCATTGCAGTCGAGGCGATAATGTTTGTCGGGTAAAAAGCGAACACCATATGATCCGGCGACAGCTACCAGCAGAACAAGCGTGGTGGTTCCAAACGGCTGCATGGCCGTCAAAGTCTATTCCCAAATGTCGAGGTTGCTTGTGTGGATGATTGTGTTTACGTCCCTTGACGGGGATTTGCGGCCAAAGAAAGACGGTTAATCATCGCAGGAGCGCTGCTAATCAGTGCCTACGTCCTACCACCACAGCGAAGCAAATTGTAGACCCCTGCCGACGACAACAATAGTCACGAGCTAGCTCCAAGGTTTAGTATTATATTTGCTCTTTGACTTGGAAAATTATGAATATCTGTGCTCAATGGTTTCTCGAGTCTTTTCACAGAAGCGCATAAGCCTAAAAACATGTTTGTGTATTTCTGACCTAAATGCTAAAGCAACCGTTTGCAGTTCCACGTCAACAATGAAGCCAATCCCTGTTGAACATTGTACAAAGCTGAAAACTGCCGCAATTAACATGAACACAACACAATAAATAGGATTAAAAGGAAGACAAATGATTAGTCGGACGCCTTTTATGAATTATGCATAAGCTGCTATGCAGGTGGGCGATTCAATCACACAACCGCGAGACGACCAAAAGACCTAATAACACAAGTTACTGTGACACACATTGCTTTGCCACATGCCTAACGTCCCAACGCAATAAAGGCGATTAAACATTAACATGGCCACTCGGGTATTTGTTTAAATCCCGCGACGAGCGAGAGAACTGTTGTCGAAGTCAAAATACACGTTGGTCAATAGTGGAAAATATGCCATGTAAACGTGAGGGATCGATTTTGTGCTTTGAAGCACGAAAGACACGCATTGGCCGAAACTTTAATACGAACGACAATCGCGCTGAGCTGGACAAAAAATTACGAACTGTGGACACAATGTCAAATCGAAATAGTATTCGCCACAATAAAGCACCTTGTATTTCTTGCCGTTTATCAATCTTTCCACGCCCCCAAAGCAAACAAAAGAGTTATGCCCTTCACTAGACCCGTTCGCCAGGGGAGTTTTAATAAAATTTGGGTTTGTTATTAGTTTTGCGAAAAGTTGCGTGCGGCTGCCGTAAAGCTCCGGTTGTTTTAGGCTTCCATTCAAAATGTTCTGCAGCCGAACCTATCGACGCTCTTTCCACATGAAACAACCCACTCTAAAGGCTTCATATTAGTGACGTGCAAATTATATCAAGCAGAATATACAAAACTCCAGCGTTTCTTGTTTGCGGTAGGCAAAAAACAATATCTGACGGAATTGATAAAAGCTAGCTTTCATAAAATTTCTCCAACAAAATACATATATTCGCCCACCGGTGACTTTTTTATGAATATTTCGGCCAACAGTATAATCCAAATACTCTTCTTGGGCCTTAACATAAAACAAAACACATTTACCAAGTAAACTAACATTCTTTCTATCATATTCATCTGGTTGCCCTTGAAAGAATCCAGCAAATAAAGGGTTGAATCGAATGCTGAGAACTCTCCACGGAAAGCTTTTTTCTATTTTCAAGACCCCAGCAAAACCGCCACGATCGAACTAATGTGCTTCAATATTTGCTGATGGCGCGTCACCTTGTTTGCCAATGACTAACGATTCAATTACAGGCCCCATGCAAAAACCTTTCGCTCGATAGGAAGACGATTCGACCCAAATCGCCGGACTGCGTTGCGAAAAAGGAGTTGTCACGCTCGATTAGGCCTCGCTCGCCGTGATTTATACCTTCCACCTAAAAACCTGACTTTGGGTTCTGGTCAATTGCTTACGAAAGTGTTGAACAGATTTCCACTTATTATGCGGGCGGTGCAGTGATAATGTAGTCTATCCGTGTAATGTATCTTCTTCGTTTTTATCTACCATGTACTTCAAATCCATAAATATTAGTTTGCCTACGTTCCGTCAACTCATAAATCACCGCGTATAACCAGCCAACACATGCTTGCATGTTCTCATTGCCATTTTTTCTGAACAAGTTTAAAGGCTGTCTGTCTCCCCGGTGGCACAATGATACCCATTGTTTCGAGCTTATTGTATTTTTTCTCCAGAAACAGGCACACGTAACAACCATTTGCANGATGCTTTAGCTGCAAACTCCTTCTTTTGGATCTCCCCAGGGCCATATAATTCTATCTCTGCCTGGACTGACGATTGAACAATACCGATCGGAATGTTTCCACACCGACTCTTAACATTTGGAAGAGATTGCAAAATATCCGGAGCAGTCATTGGTCGATTGCTGTACTTAAGGAGCGTCCGCAAAATCGTGAGTCTTGCTGATTGAGGTCTGGCACTTTTCATGAATGTTTTCAAGTAGTCGCACAAATTCGACAAAAATATTCACAATAAAAATTCACTTACATTTGCTTAGTTGGTTGCAGTTTGCTTATTGGAGACACTGGCCTTTTAGGTTGATGCTCCATCTTAAACGAAATCCAACTTATACACTCGCCACTGAACTACATAACAAATGCATTAAACACTTACAATAGTTTGGTCGAATGACGTAAACGAGGTTGCCGAGGTAACAAGCGAAGGGTAACCCCCACTGCTTAACAAGCGATCCGGTGACGTCATCCAAAGACGAGACGCGATCTTCGCATCAAAACCCTCATCATCGGCGAAATTACTTTCGCTACAGACCGACGGCGACAGGTCGTTGAGATTTGCCAAGCTTGGTGACGTCAGAGGGATCATTGATGAAACGGAATCATCTTTTCTATTGTAATCTTGATCTGTAGGGTTTTGGCTTTCCCGATGTGTTCCAATATTCGATTGTTCTGCGTCGCAAGTGTTTGTTTGTTAATTATTATTCTCGGTTGGCGTAATAATGCCTCATTGCAGAATAAAATTTCTTTTTTTGTCACTTGGCTTGGGGAGCTGTTGAATTAATTCTCGGGGAATCCCAATGGGTTGAAGTAACGCCGATCTATAAGGAAACACTAGATACTGCCGGAATCAGAATACACGGCCTCGAAAGCATATCGCGGTTTTGTTAACAACTCGGTCATCTTGATTCTTGAAGACAATGGTTAAACATTTTGACGTAGTTATTAAGTTCTCACCTTTGTTTCTGACATCTGAAGGTACGCATGATTTCTTTGTTTCGCCTTTATCCGCATTTGACCAACCGCTTCCCATTCTTCCAATGTGAATAAAAGCGACTCGATAAGCTACCGCCCATATTCTGATTATGAAAGCTGGCAATGCGTGGGTTTGTCTTGTCAACCGCCACTCGGACAATCAATACGAACGATATGTTGCCACTTCAGTTTTGATGGGACTAGACTTGATGGATTTTGAAATGTACCACGCACCTCAAACAATGTTCAAACTCACATGTTGTCACAACTATTTTCCGGGTAGCTAAATTGACCTTGTCCAGTTCTCCTAAAGCAGCGTTTATGGTTCAAACATCCATTTTGCCAATACTGGCATATTTGTGGTTTGTTTGCAAATGCATGAGGCTTCCCAAGAAAGCAACAAGCCTTGTTGTTGAAGCCTTTTTTCATCTGTACGTAAATTGACAAATGTCAGCACCTCCCTGAAAATGCAGTCATGCGTGTCGAAAAGCGAATGTATCGAGTGAAGCGACGAAAACAGAAATAGTTTTTTTTGTGTGGGTGCCCACTACCCATAGGCGCTGTTGCGATTTGTGAAACCTGATTTAGAGCAGAATGAGCGGGTCTGACTGGTATACTTTCATGACCACACGTCAAAACTACGTCATCTATACACATACCCCAATAACCTTCATATAGTTATAACGTGTGGTCATAAAAGTATACCAGAACCAATAAGGGGCAGAAAAAACGCTATGTCACAATTTATTCTATGATAAAAAGTTGGAAAATATTTACAAAAAACGTTTTGCCAAATGTTTTTGAGGTTGTGTTGTAATAGTTTGTACCGACTTTGACTAATTCTTGTTAGTTTTTTTGAAGGTGCTTGCCTGTTCATTGTGGTCAATACCGGCCACTTGGCCAGATGTGTGCATTACATGATGCAGAATAGTTATGCTGAAATACTTATAAAAGTCAACCTGACCCTCATTCTCCACTGTATTTTCAACAATTTGTAAGGAGGTACAAACAAAACAAGTATGCCGGGTTTGGTTGCTTTCAAAAGAAGGTGGGAGACAGGCAGTGATGATTTGGTCATTCCAGGTTTCATGATGGGACTGATACATTTAATTTTGTAAGTTTTCTTTACTCTATATGCATTAAGAAACTTACTTTTTCAAGAAATAAGCTTTTGAATTAACATTTGCTTTTTCATTGAAAATAAACTAGCTCAAATAGTTCCTAAAGCAACATGCTTCACTCATGAAATGGTTCAGCAAAAACATTATCAGTGATACAATAAGGCTTGCACCTGACCTGCAGGTATAATTGCGTGTAAGTGCAAAACGTGAAGATAATAAGGCCCAAACAATGACAGCATAGGTGATATATACAAAGTGAGGCCTATCAGTTGTGGATAAATCCACTTAAGGTTATGTTATGCGAAAGCTTACTCAGATTTATTAAATAAACAATACAAAATGCAGTATCTTTAATGAGAGTTATAAACAGATCTATGTTGAGTGTTCCATTTGCTTTCTTGATAAATTATGCACCAGACAATGTGTAAACTATACTAACCTAATTTGTCCCAATAATGTGTGTATGTTGATAACCAATATAACATTCTTGTTGATTGTTTATTAACAGTGTATTACTGTGTTACAAAAATATTATGTGACAAAAATTGTATGTCAGTAAATCTTTTTGACAGTGTTTTTGTTTTGTTTTAGATTTATTGTAATTGCTGTTCATCTTATGACCAGCTCTGATCTGCAGCGGGCAGATTTTGATGTGGAGGAAATGAAGATTCGTAATGCCAATGCATCCGAAATAATAAAAGCCACATGTGCAATAGAAATTCGTGACTTCTCATTTGGATATTTGGGGTTACTAATATGTGCAGTGGTAGGTATAACTAATTTACGATTTTTTGTTTTCAGGCATAATATATATTTTATCTTTTATAGCTGTTGGAAATTGTGATTGTTGGATTCAGTATGCAAGGAACAATAATGAACCCAGAGCCCAGAAAGCCTTTGCAATATGTGATTTATGTGAGATTAGGTAAATTAAATTGACTTGGATTTGACAGTGTTATCTCTTTGCATTTAAATTAATTGTATTTAGTGACCAAACTGGTTTTCTGTTTACTGAATTTATTTTATTAGTTTTAGGTCTCGTCGAAGTGGCATATACTATATCAGTTGCTGTTAAACTCAGTCAGACTTGGAAATCTTGTGAAACCCTGAGGGAGCTGTATAATGTTCATGCTGGTAATAATAGACTTTTTTGCATAATTTGAAAGCAATGATTTTGTTTTTGAAAGCAATGACCCTGACTTAACATTATTTTCACAGATAATTATAATTAACAACAATTTTCTAAAAACGCTGCATTTGCAAATTGCACTTTTTCCCAATGAGAATATATTTATTTAATTTTTTTATTCAGTACTTTTATTTTATACCAGAAAAAATTTACATCTTGTGTCCTCACAGTTGTTATTAGCACATGACTTTTGACAAACGATTAGTCACGGAGGGTTGTTTAAAAAACAACATGCCTCAGGCCAGGGAGGTCTCATAGAGCTTTAGTCATCCAAACTAAACTGGCTGTTTTTTGTATTCAGCTATTGTTGGTGTTAATGCTGTTGTTATATTCATTGTCATCCTCACTGCCTTCTGCACTTTTGATTCTTCTGGTGGATCATTCTATAGATTTGAAAGAGCCGTCAATGAGCATTCCTCAAATACAGATATCAACCACATGAGGTAGGGTTGCATAGCCAAGCAATTTGATGCCACTAATTCCTAAGGCACAGTCCTGACTTAAGTCAATTACTAATTTCTGCTAGCAGACTGCTTTACATTAAAATTATATTTGCAACACATGAACATGACATATTGCTGACTTCTCATTAGAAAATCCCTTTTCTTTAATATGTGTATGATCTTTGGGTGTTTTTAAATTTCTTTAACAGCAAATCATAAAAGTCTGCTCTCAAAGGACCGTTGTCATTGTGATAACCACTATTTTTTTGGTAATAATGTTACTGTGACATAAACATTCTTTACTAACTGAGTTTTTCAACCAATTAGGGACAACTGGTAAATTGCACTGAAGAACTTAAGTAGTTTCTGTTGCTTTTATTATTTTATAAGCAGGGTGTTTCACTGTTTCAGAACTGAACTAAATCAAAAAAGGCAAAAGTTTTGGAAAGGGGCTTTTGCCAAATGCTTTTGTTGCCGTCTTGGCTCTTCGAATGCTAAGGTTGGTGCCTTATGTGTTCATAAATTTAATAAAAAAAGAAGATTAAAATTTTCTTGTTGCCGCTACTCATTTAGGCATTGTAATATAAAACTGTTTCCACTTGGTCCTGAAATAAATTTGACTGAAAAGATTACAACATAAATCCAGTTTAAATGCCCTGAACAATATTTAAAAAAACAGTTTTTTTAAAAAAAACTATACACTCAATATATATACCAACTTGTTTTATTCATTCTTTTGATGTTTAGTGCTAAACAAAGAAATTAAATGTAGGGAAAGGAAGTTGACAAAATTTGCAACTCACGACTCTATAAAGTTGACACAAGACACAACTCATGATTAAAAATTATGACATAAACCTCATTAATTACTGATAACTTGTCAGCACTGCATAGCTACTCACTTTTTTCTGCCCCTAATTTATTCCCCTTAAAATCTTCACAGATATGTTTGTGCTCGTTTGGAAAATTTAAAATTTTATTTTATTTTTGTTTCAGGCTGCACTTGATGATGTTGCTCGGATATTTGGGGACTTCTTTAGCAATATGGACCTGGTTCCTTCGGATATTGTGGCAGGCTTTGTACTTTTGCGTCACAAACAGCAACACGCTCAAGAGGAAATACAAAAATCGGTGGGATTTCCTATTTGCTTTCTGCTAAAAAACTTTATTGACAAACATCAGGCAACAGTTGTTAATTTATAAGCGAGATTAGGTTTACTATTGAAACTGTTTTTGCTCAAAGATGTATAAGCATGAATTTATGCAGGCTCTTCTGGCAAATGTATTATATGACCAACACTCACTTAATGCGCAAAATACAACACACCAGGATTAACGAAATGCTTTTATTTTTTTATTTTTATATAAGCATCCCTGGTATTTTTTTACCTTCAAGTTCGCAAGTTGAAGG
>QXVZ01021130.1:0-28177 GCA_008931825.1 Phallusia fumigata | reverse complement strand
CCGGTACTAAACGTAGCCTACTGTTTGTCATACTGCAATACGTATAATATACCACTGATGTTCCTGACTTCCATGTAACACAAAGTTGTACTCAAAGTATTTATTTTGTCCTGTCAGTCCTCTATTTCAGTGAGTGTGATCTATTGCCTCCTGCTGGTTCGCTAAAAGGGAAAAACTAGCTTCAGTGTTTGGAAGTAATTCTGTGGAAAAAGATACTTTGCGAGGAGTGCGTTGGAGGTGTTATTTTCAAAACTGTCTCCGTTTACTTGCTTTACGAGCAGGCAAAATGGTGCACGTGATAAATGCGTGATCGGCGCGTTCAATTGGAATTTAATGCATAATGTTGATTGTTGTTTATATGTATGACGTAAAAACTGCATCGACGTATTACGTTGTGGTTTAAGTATTGATCTTTTGTGTTTTTATTGTTTGTAATTTATGTGTCGCTGAAAATAAAATATACCTTCGTGAGAATAAATTGCCCCCTACATAGGCAAAAAGTATGCGGAGCGAATGCGTTTTGTGTGTTGTCCTATGTTCGGGTAATTGCTTTGCAATTTACCTTGTAAGAAAAATTAAACGACAAAATATTACAAGCACTTCATTATTTGCGTATTGGCAAAAAAGTAAACAAAACGTGGCCCCTCCCAAATTTCACAATTGTACATTAAAGTAGGCTACTTCTGAAAAAAATCCTTTTTACATTAAGTTGGGTTACTTGCCCCCCCCCCTCAAACCTCAAAATTATTTTGGACTGGCTACTGGCTACGCCATTGCCTCCAGATACGCCACTGGTGTGCAATGTTAGTTATCCCTAAATAACCACGTCTTATTCGATCTAGCCTCTTTTCATACTCTGATCAGATCACCGCAACGAAACTGACTTGCGCCATTTAAATTGTAAGTGTTCAATCACATAACTTTGCTATTTAGTGTTCCTGACGTTGCCTGTTCTGTCGCAAATCGTTGTTACAAACGATTCTTTGTTATGTGAAACAATAAAATGGTGCAAATCGCACAGCTCCCACATACCACACTGCAGCCTACAGAAGTAGGTGTTGCACGGCCCACTAAAAACCAGAATGCCCACAGTTTGCCGACCTAAAAACGTGACATTGTCTGCTCACTGGTATCAAATGCCACTTTCTACTTTACAGCTCCCGACCAATTATTTTAATACTTTATTAAGTTGTATTTACATCTTGAAGAGTAAGGACGTTGGAGTCTTAGTCACCTTAGCTTTTTATTGCAAGGTTATATCTGCAGACAAAATGGATCCCAATCCATGCCAAATTGCTGATTATGCGTTTTTTTGTTTCGTTTTATTATTTCAAAACTGTTTGTCATTGCGACGTTACCAAACAAAACATACTACAGACCACAAAGACAATGAACCTGCCAATTTTGACATTGTTTACTAATTTGGCCCACTGCGGTACTAGCAAAGTAATCACTGGGGCTATAAGATCAAACAAAATAATCAATACACTACAATGACCCAATACAGTATGTTAAAGTTTTATCAATATTATACACGTTTAATAATTTAACCCGATTTGGTGGGCGGGTAGCCTTTGGAGCTGCAGAGTCGAACAAAGTAATACCCCACTGTCTGCCAACTTACACACTATCAACATTTTACCTAATGTCCATATTACCTATAAGAGCAAACAAGCAATTGACACCACAATGATTCCATAACAAACAGTCATGCCAGTCAACTCCAACACTATTTATAATTTTCACCCACTTTGTGGGCTTGTGGGTAACCATTTGATAACAAGTATATAGTGCCTAAAGTAAACTAAGTTGGAAAATTGTTGAATAAGGGCGGTTTTCTAATGCATCAACATGGGAATATTTACAAGTAAAAAAACATTTAAATCTAAAAAACTTAGCATAAAAATCTTTCGCTTAACCAGATTAACATTTAACCCCGTTTTGTTGAAGTGCCAACCAAATCAGACAAATATTTCATGCCAAAATTCGATTGAAAAGTTCAACGAGTGAAACAATACGTGTCCCCTTCAGGGAGGGATCCATAAATACTGATATTGCAAATCCAGATCACTTCGCCGGGGTTTTTCGTCGGGAGCGCCTCTTTCGACTGGATGACGCTGGGGCTGGTGACGTCACGTTCCAAGTTGGAGGTGGTGGTGATCTGAAACAGTGATACAGTTGCTGTTTTGTTTGCAATAGAAGTTTCACTACAGCCTAATTTTAGTATTGAGGTACCACAGAAAAATGGGAAAATCTAAAACACATACGTTTCTGGGTGTGGCAGCAGCACGCGATTTCTTGCTTCTCTTGCTGGTGCTCTGTTCTCCTTTTCAGTTGNTGGCGTGGAAGCTGCTCTTGATACGCTTGCGCAGGTTTCGGAAAGCGGATCTCTATGTGGCGTCTCTGGTTCCGCATTTGGGTGTTTCCTAGCCGATTTGAGGATAGCTTGGATGTTTAAAGGTCGATTTCTACAAACAATCACGAAAATAACAGACCAACACATAGTTTTGATGTTTTACACTACGAAACATAAGGTATACGGTTTAAACCCACCGACAAATATTTCCTTTTTATTACATTCGGCAACCGATTTAAGTGGAAGCTTTACTGTTCAAATCTGCATTTGTTTGAAATTTGAAAGAATTTTAACACTGCCAGAATTACTTTCGTTTGACAGTAGCGGGTGTAAGAAGTTCGACAGCACCAGCGCCACCGACTGGTGTTTGAGCATTTGTATTTCGTCCGGTAGAGGGCGTTGTCGCTGCGCTTACAGGTCTTGACACGACTGCAGAAAAAAAAAATTTTTACGTACAAACCATTTTTATTTTGAATGATTTTGTAACGTACCTGATTTTCTTCGTTCTCTAGCAGCAGTGACCAGTTGGGCTTGTTCCTGTAAATAGGTGGTGAAAGAATTTGATATGACCCCGACAATTTCAAAAAATGGTATAGGTCAGTGTATCCAAACAATGGGTCCACAGATTTTTGGGGGTCCATGAGCTTAGTATGCATAAGATGCAAGCAATATAGTGAAATAAAAATTCCCGCTCTTAGATGGTCTAACTCAGCGCTTCCCAACCGGTCTGGAGGACCGCAAAGCATCTCAAAACGCTACCAAACGGTCACCGAAGTTGCAAACTGTAAGAGCCATGCACATTAATACAAAAACGTCCAAGTCGCAAAATAAAGCTTTGTTTGAAAACAAAGTGGTCCTTCAAATTTTCGACAAATTGTCTTTAAAAGTGGTCCACTGGTCTAACTTGCAAAAGGCGACTAATCGAGCGCAAAAGAAACCAGGCCACCGGGTGACACAAGATCTCGTTCACATAAACCAACATGTTTATAACTGGTTGTATTGAAGGGGTTCACAGCTTTCAGCCAAATCGTTAAAAGGCTTCAAAAATGTTGTAAACGTAAGATAAGCAACGGTTTGGAACGTATGAACCTATAGCCCATAAGCAATAAATTTTTCAGTGGCAAGAGCTGCACTGTTTGTAATCAAAACCATGCAGTTTAAGTAAGCTTTTACTCATAAAAACCAAATGCACATAAAAACTCTCACACCTTTAGCTTTTCAGCTTCCTCTTCCTCGCGTTCAAATCTTTTCAGATCAAACTCGATTTCACAAGCAAGTTGTTTATCGGCTGAAAGTATTTCGTCAACCTCAGCCCGGTATTCCTGCATCACTTCCTTGAACACAAAAGAAATACACTTATTTGTGGTTAATTAGGATGACATTTAGTGACTTAAGTGATCCCGAAAACCAGATTTTGCTGTAAAACAAACCGTATACATTCAAGCGTATGCTTTGCCTCAGTGTCTGTTGTTCACTTACTATATATCTGCGCATATTTTACAAATAAGTCCAATTTCACTTCCAAATAGTCAAAATGGGCATTGTCGGTTTAAGCAAAAATCNCTACAAATATGCGTATTGTTAAAATTACTTACGGGTCAACAAGCTGCGTGTGCAGGACACACAGGTCGGTCAGCACAACCAACACGTTGTTCCTTACAGCTTCGTCCTTGCATATTCCCATCTCACGGGCCATAGCGGGCACAACTTTCTTGGCAAGTTGCTCATTGAGGAGACATGCCCGGCCCAAGTTCACGATGGTGTGAGCACGGATATCCGATGAAATTCCAGTGTTACGAAACTGGGACAGGGGTTGCGATAACCCCTGGCTCGACGGCACTGAAACATTACGATTAGGGAATAGAGATTTTTGTGATGGTAAAACGTTCGCTTGAATGCAATGAAAACATTTGCTGCGTTAATTTTTTCATGACAGACAATAACACATGTGTTTCCATGATTTCAAGTTTCCCAAAATACAGCAGTTACCTACCTCACAGAAACATATCAATTAAATTTAACTGGACATTTTCTCGATAACAACTGTCTTACATTTTTAGAGACTATATCTGTTCACATTCAAGTTAATTGTGTCAAAAACCCACCTGCAACATCTGTGTCACCATCGGTTGGGCTTGTAAGCAGGGCTTGTATGGATAGCAAAACTCGTTGGGGGACATTATGAGGAGATCGTTGTGACGTCTCGCCAACCACGTACAGGTGTTTTACAAGTAAATCCTTATCAAAGTCCCCAGGGGAAGTTTTCATAATGACGTCAGACAACCATATGTCACTGTTCTTAAGGAGGGAAGTGCACCAATCGTCCATCGCTTTCTAGGAACAAAAAATATTGCAATTTAACTACGGCAATTACAGTGAAGCATTATATGGTTTATCAAACAACCATAGTTTTTTTTGAACAATTTTTAAGCATACACGAGTGCGTTTATTTTTGAACCATACAAAAACGAATGGGTCATTTGAAAGAAAATATGTCGAAACGCTGGTAGTTTTAGGGATTCACAAAGAAAGCAAGAGCCAATGCCTCACTGGCATTATCTGAATGCATAAATCCAATAGACGATGTGTGGGATATAACAATCTTACTTTAGCATCATTTTGGTTTTGATGTTGACGGTCGAACAACCTTTGTATTGCTTCGAAGTGAAACCCAATTAAATGATGAGATGTCTGGTTGGTTGAAACGACAGACTTAAGTTCATCTGAAATGCCGCAAGTAAAACTATTACAACAAATGTAAGAATGGGCAAAACCAAGCTATTGTCCAAGCTGCTTTTGATAAGTAATGTTCTGTTTTAGACTAAAAATCGCTAAATACCAAAAAATACTTTTTGTGGAACAAACAAAACGACAAATTTCGTTGGTATAAGTTACGCTACATTACGTTGAGCATGTTAAATCAACCATATGAGTATAGACATCAGTTGATTTGTGCTCAGCAAAGCAGAACGTTAGTGGTTTTAGCCCAACGCTAAAAACTACATAATTTATTGAACAACATTTGTTTTTAGCACACTGGAGAAATCGTTCAAGCAGCCACTGCAAACAAAACAACTTTTTTACACTCTACCTATCACAAGCTTCACTTCTTCGTCTTTTAAGTGCCCGGCAACTTGTCCAACAGACGCAATAACATCCATCTGCGAAAACGCATTATTTGTCCATTGCTCTCACAACGGCCACCCTGCAGTTTTTTCTAAGACTCGCGGCCCATCAAAAATTTAACTCGAATCAATTTGCACAATTATTCAGCAATACTTTGTGCCACAATCGCGTTTTGTTATTTGTGATGTCATAAAAAGTAGCATCGTGTGGTGGTGCTGGTGTCACAAAGGGCGCAACCAACGTGCATTAAGTATATTTCGACAATCACGCAATATAGCGTCGAGAGATTGGATGTTTCGAGGCCCTCTTCAAATCTCATCACGCACTCTGGTGCACCGCGGATCCCACTTTGGGAACCGTTGAATTGGACACAATTTTTACATGAAAAATCTTATTTGTCGGGCAATATTTTCAACGGTTTTTTCTTTTTGTAAATGGATGGCAATAAATCCTACCTTGGTGACTGTAAGAATGTTAGACTTAATTTGTTTTCTCCACTGATCCACAACCACTGCAGCAGTGGGTGCATCGCCGAAGTAAAGGGTGAACATTCGAATCAACATCCAGGCACAAGCTGGAAACACAGGTTAATTTTTATCGTGAAGAATATGGATGATATAACATTTCCTAACTTTACCGTTTCTTTCACTGTTCGTTAAATTTCCACACAGCTTCTTCAGGATCTTCTTGTTAAGCTTGTTTTGAATTTTCCACTGCTTTATGATTTGTTGAAAGTAAATTCTGCCAAAATAACAGATATATACCAAACATGGTTTGCATGGATAGGCCAAAACTGTTCAGTTTTTTTCGAGCACCGTAAATCTCACACTAATAAATCGGTGTCAGGCCGAACATCTATGGGTCATTATGACGTCATACAAGACGAATTCGAAGTACATTATCCAGGTTTTTTGAAACATAAGATTTTGCATTTCGTCGATCACCCAGTATTACTTGTACTCGACCGAGCACATTTCAGTCTTTTTGTTCCAGGCCAAACATTAGCTATCGTAAAAAAACAGTGTTTATAATTTTTACCTCATTTGATCACCTTCTTCAGTGGTCAGAAACTTCAATAAACTCCAGGCCAGCGTTTCTTTTTCCGAATCGTCCATTATTCCATTCAATATCACTTCCTCAGACAACTAAAAAACCCAACGCTTTTCATGAGGATCAACACATTTGACGTTTGAAAAGTGTCATAAGTTTTGTATGGGGTCAGAATATTTTTTATTTGTTGTAATTTGTTTTCAACCATTTCGGCTTACTTGTACACATTTCTCTTGCATCGATGTTTCTATGTCAGCCACAGATGGTAACATACACTCCATCCACATCACATGAACGTCTGTGCTCTCTGGATAGGCCTGTTATTCAGCACAATACCGATAAATTTACTTGTTTCGTAAAAGTATCAAACAAAACGCAAGGTAATGTCAATATTTCTACGCTCAAAGTAAAATAAAACCACACAACATGTAGGGATTAATACGTGACCCACTGTAAGTACTGCGGTGGCACTTTGTATCGCCAGCTTTCTGACGCTTAGTAGGGGATCACGGCATCGGGATTTCATTATATCCAGAGCTTCCTTGTTAACTGTGATGTATCCATTGCACAACGACGCCTCGAGAGTTTGCACAGCATTCCTTCGGACAGCAACTTTTCCTTCCGAGCACCTCGGTGTAAGCAGTGGCAAAAGACTCGATGCTAAAACGTATGTGCTTTAGTTTTAATAAAGATGTCTCAAGGCATTGGACTTGTTGACTTGCGTTTTTTTGCAGACACGTCCGGTTTTATTTGGTTTAGTTTTTTTGTTTTGACAAAATTCTTGTAAATGTTTTAATTTCGTAAAAGACAAAAGTGTAGGTCCCTATAACATGAACAAACAGTTGGCACTTTTAAAAGTTGAAAGTTTTTTTCCAGACTTGGACTTGGCCAAAGAAATGTGCCAAAAGTCTAATGCCCTGAACTATTTTATATTTGCAAAACCTAGTATGGCCTCAATAAAAAGTCTACCAGCAAAATTTTACCCTGAAAATTTTTGTATATTCAGCGATTGGGTGTTTTTGGTTCATAAACAGCAAACTTTGTAAAACAAGGTTAGTAGTCACTCATAAGATATTAGTTGCAGGTTAATCGAATAACTTACAGGGAAAATCCCCAAACAAAGTCCTTCTTGATTGTCCACTAGCCGTTCCTGGGGTCACAGCAGCAGAACTTTGCCTAAAGAATAACTATATTCATAAACATTATCTTACTTTGCAAACACAAGCCAAACATCTACAAATGCAGAATAAAAGAGGATGAAAAGTTGTTTTCTATCCTTTTCTGACATTTATAACTGTTAACAAAACCAAAACCCATTCTTTTTAGTTTCAAAAAGTTACACTAAAACTTTTTTAAACTCAGAATCTGTGTTTAGGGTTCAGTAAATATGTTTGACTTTTTCGGCTCATTTCAGTCAGTTCATAGTTTAAAACCACAATCTACCTGCTGCTTTGATTTGTGGTGGAAGCAGTTAGATCTAATCCTTGAACTAGTGTTGCAAACATGTTCGATGACACAACTTGCTTTTTCATCATTTCTGTAAGAACAGCAAGAGCCCGGGATCGAACTGTCGGTGCAGGATCAGTAAAGTTGTTTACAACCACCTAAAATACAAACGCTCATGTTTCAGTTTCTCTGCACTTAGAAACACAAGGCACAGATTTGAAAAGTGGCGTAATTGAAAAACCTAAGAGCTTGGATTCGTGAATGTGACAATGCACTAATGATGACAACAGTGTCTAGTGACTACATGAATATTTGCAATGTAATGTATACACTACATAGTACACCGCAACCGGTGTGCCTTGAGATGGTGGTTGGTGTGTCGTAGTGTTACTTGAACTTAACAAACTTTTTAGGAAACCAGAAAAAATTAAATTAAAATGTTAAAACTGGGCCATTTGCTAATTCAAACTCCAGTTAGACTGCCTACAGTGCATTTATGAAGTTTTTAGAGTGTATGTAGAATTTATAGTCTTAAAAAGGCTGTTCTGGTGCAATACACAGGTTGAGGTGTGTCACAGACTGATTTGCTTACAATTTTACCTAATTACTTCTCAAATTACTTTTACTTTTTACTTTTCCCACAGATTTTATGCAGCATTTTTTGGGAAGCATGCATTTTAGAAATATCAACTTGATTGTTCTGTTCTTGTGTAAAAACAATATGTTGTAATCGAACATTTTGTGACATGTAATTGTAATTTGTAATAATTTAAATTCTCAGAATAATTGTAATTGTAATTCATATTTTTTAAGACTGAGTAATTGTACTTGTAATGTAATTCAAAAATTTATCAGAATAATTGTGATTGTAATTTGACTAAAATCATGTAATTGATCCAACTCTGGTCATAGCATTTTGAAAATTTAAGTGTGAGCTCAGTAAAATAAGGTTGTTGAATACTGCACTATATACAAGTTTTCTGGCACTACTGTTTTTAATAAGGTTTAGTTATAATTTGCAAAGTACAGTTGCGTCACCTGTAGTAAATAGGCTGGGGAAAGACAAGGCACAAGATCCTCAGGCAGTTCTTGTTCAGCTTCTGGAAAGACTTTTAGATGAAGTAGAAGCTCTCCAATCACAGCCATCGCAGAAACCCGATATCCTACCTGAAATACACAAGTGGATTGTGAAGTAAGGATAAGATTTTGGGGAAAAATGATGATGATGAAAACTTACTCGTTGGCAGTTTGACAATTGTTCCAACCATTGGATGAACTCAGCATAGGTCTTTGCTGGCAAGTTTCGTAAAAGGGAAGATACTCTTAGTGCCATGTGATGCTTAAATTCTGAACGATCTGGGGACTGATAAAAACAAGACAATTATAAATACCTGAAAACACCATATGGCTGTTGTGCCTTTCTTATCGTTATTGTGTATTAAATTCTAGCACACAGGGAGCATGGATTACACTGTTGTCATAAAATTTTATAATTTTAAGTGTGGTACTAAGTTCATGCTCATAGTAAACAGGGGTCACATTGTTATTGAACATTTTTCCTGTTTTTTAAAACACAATAAAGTAACTAGACAGTCTGTTCATAAACAAAACTATACATTAGCACCTGAACAATGACATTTTGCAAAAATTCCACGACCGCCTTCTCGACTGATTTTTCATGTTGTTTATGCACAGAAGCAACAAAAAGTAGTGCAGCTTCAGCTCGGTGCATAAAAACCCTCGGAGCAGAACTGCTGGTGGAACTAACTCCATATTTCATTGTGAAGATAGGCATCAGTAACTCAAACACCAGTGCGGAAACCTACCAACGAAAAAAGAAATAAGCATAATTTTGATTAAGTGTTCTGAAGCAGATACCTCACCACAGGAAATAACTATGAGGCCAATTTTTATTGAGCAGTATTGCTTTTTTCCGTTTAACACTTTAAGTAGAAATTCTTTACCACCAATGCCTCTTTGCCAAATACTTTCTTTTTTCAAAATGTATATTTGTAATAAAGTATCACCAACTTCAATTAACATCAGCGTACAAAGACAACAATTACCGGAGATGGATTTTTGTTTACAATTAACTGCAATGCTTTGTACGCAATCTGATCTGGTAGTGACGTATCCTCAATATCACTGCAAAATAGGTTATTTAACTTTTACCTAGCATTCAAATCTTAACACTATATTGCCAAAAAATCGAAATTTTGTATTTTTAAAATTAACTTCTGCTTTTCCAATGCAAGACACATACACCTACCATGATAGGGTTGAAAATGTTGCCTCTCCAAAACACTTGCTGATTTCAACTAAGCCCTAAGAAAAAATACCCATTTTGAGAAATTTTGATTCTGGGAAGTCTTGGCAAATGTGACAGTGGAGGGGTGTCATTTTCCCTGCTAGTATTACACATACACTATGATCTTTAAATGTTTTCAACAAAAAACATTCTATTTAAGTACATTGAAACTTATATTGCACTGGTTCCTCAATTTCCTTAGCATTTTTTAGTAAGCATAAACCTATTGGTTCCCATACACATGTATTGCTAATTGGTAGTGGTGTAAATAGGGTGTGGTCAGAATCAGATTCAGAGCCAAAAAATATTAATCAAGAAAATGACACATCAATCCAACCAAACCATCCATAAACTTACCCACACTAACTAATAAATAAACCTTGTTGTTGTATCATTCCCACTTGCGCAAAATTTGTGTAGTGACTGTGCAGCAGCCATCCAGACTAAAAACTCTCAATAACCTTTATCACTGTGGTTTTGGTAATGCGGTACAAATTTAATAAACCCATAAATATTCACAGTAAGGGCTTTACGTAAGTCATTTCAAGTTGAATTTGGTTTAGTTGATAAAGCTTAGTTATAAAGTGCATTTACTAGATGTTTGGAAAAGCCCCAACTATTTTGCTTATTATTAAAGCAACAACCACTTACTTCTACAGATGCTTTTAAAGGCATCGGTTTATTTTTAAAAGAGAAGGCTTGCACAAAATAGCAAAAATCCTGCAAAACATTGGTAAGATTTTCCACAAGTTTCACACATTCTTGTGTAGAAAGCTCCACCTCCTCATCAATTTCCATATCATCATCATGGTGTTGCGAATGGGACTGCAGCAGACAACATTACACATCAATTTTTAAACTTTTTATAATTTTGGGATATAATGTTACCCACAGAACAAAAAACTTTTTAAACATGATTTTTTTTTAATTTAAACTTGATTTTGTTGTAAGCAGTGCACAACATCTTGTGTCAGCATGTTTCCAAAAACCGTCTGCAAGTATGTTTTCTTACCCACAAACTTTACTCCAGAATTATGTCGGTGTCATGTTTACATTTGTAGCCGAATATGAATGTAAAAATGTATGATCATCATTGTAATGTATTTTCAATTCAGGGTAAGTATACATATCACTCCATGAAAAAAAACTTACATGTCTTCCCTGTTTTGGGTTGGATTTTGAAGATTTTGTTGGCCTGTGGTTTGCAGCAGCCGCAACCTTTAGTGCACTGATGGATTTTTCAAAAATAACTTCATGAAAAAATAAGAATGTATCCCCACCTACAGCACAAATATTTATGTGTTAACATTATACCTAATTTATATTCATTGAGCACTTTAAATTTGTAAGAATGAAACCTTGTTCTTTCAACAAAATGATGCACAAATGAGCTGCACACAAGGCTCGATGCTTTTCTAGGAAATCTGATTTCCTCTGTAGTCCCTCATGAAGAATATAATACAACCAAACTTGCAATCGCTTGACATCAATTTCATTGTCCTTTAAAACCGCCCATAAAGACTGCAAAAATTTTTGTTAGTCATATTTGTATGTATGTAATTGCAAGCACTTAGTAGGTAGATTCAAAATAATAATACAAAAAAACACAAAGCATTTACCCCAAAAAAATAAGATATTCACAAAATTTAAGCCTGAATTATACACGAAGTAAGTATTGCTAACCTCGTTTCGTTCAATTTTTCGCAAAGATTTAATTAGACTTCTAAGCAGTGAATTTGATGCATCATTTAAGTTTAAATCAAATATGGGATCCTCCAAAAATTCTGACCCACTTGTGATTTCAACAAACTCTGTGACACCAGATAAAGAAAAAATGGTTAGGAGTGCACAATGAAAAAAATTCCGTCCCGAAAAACTTACCATCAGAAATATCACCAAACTGAAGCTTATTAAACAGATCTACTATGGCCTGAGCTGTCATTGCTCTCTTCTACGAAAACTTTCTGTTATTGGATAATAAACAACCATTAAAAACAAAGTTGTCTTCAAAAATTTCATAGAAGAAACTTAATTGTAAACAAATAATCTTGTAAGTTCAATAGTTGTTTTGCAATTGTGGATCCTCTTGATGTGACACAATTTCCCGCCAAATGCTCATTAAAATAAAATTTCTATGCAAAAAACAAGTTGAGGATGAAACAACACATATTATTGTATAAATTCATAACTTGCTGTATTTATTTACATCAACACCAGCATTTAATGTTTGATGGATGGTTTGGTTTCTGTAAAGTCGGGGTACTAATTAAAATTTATTACTATTATTAAATACGGTACTTTTCCCTGCTCTGAGTCGAAAATGGAACTTGTTTTGGTTATTCTGAAAGGGTTGTTTGGTCAGCTGGAGGCACGGCAATCGTTTTGATCCGCCCGATTCCGCAGTAGTTAACTTGTAAAGTTGTAATCAAGTGCGATAATTTATAACCGACAGTTTGATTTTAGCGGTTCGTGATTAGGCCAATTTGAAACATAAAGTTAGTTTGCATGGTGTGCAAATAAAGTAAGTTTGCCGCAAGAAAATGATAAATCATTGCTTAATGGTATGTTTTTGCTAAACGGGTATTTTGGAATTACGTCGTCAAACCGTAGTTTTGTTTCTGTTCGGAGGGTTTTAGTTGGCCTGCAAAACTTGCGATTTAACCCCGTTCCACGAACTTATGCTCAGATACAGTGGCCTTTATAACCAGTTACAAATGGTTGTTTAATTAACTTTATTATATTATCACTAAGTATTACAAACAAAGTGAAACTTGCCACTCCAACAACTTTTATCTTGGTCGGTTAACCGCCCGCCATGAATTCAATAATTAATTTGGCCAAGTCATTTATCTCTGCAGCCCAAACATAATTTACTGGAAAATACTTAAATACACAACGGCGAAGATTTACTTAAAAATCAAGGGAGAAGAGAAGACATGAACACGACAACTCCAGTATTGGGTTCTTTAAATTTTTACCCGCGGCCAGTACAAATATTTTTTCACCAATTTCGGTCAGTTGATTTGCCTAAAAGTGTGAACTGCCTGCTTCTCACATCGCTGCTTTATCTGCGGTCACAAAATGCCGGGCAAGTCGCCCATTGGGAACCGACGGTAAAGGAATGCACGCCTTAGTGCAATGGCTTACTTGCCAGACTGATTATTTGGTTGTATCTATTGTTGGATGCTAATCTAACACTGGTTTTTGTAGCTGTCCAGCCGTCAAGGGTACGTGGGAGCCAAATGCCTCTGATCTATACTAAAAATTGTTGTAGGCTTGTGGAGAAAGTAGAGTTGTTTGCAGTTGTAGCCCCTTATGTGCGATCTGTATCGGGGATAAAACATTTTCCGCCTGATCGTGACAGAATTTGTTGACAACTGCTCCGACTTTAAAAGGTCAGTACAGTTCAGGAACTGCTTCGATCGGTATACAGTATCCATGCAAATTTTAGTCAAATCTTTTGACTGAAGTAAAGCATCCTTGTATCGGATAAATCTAAAAATAATGCCTAACAAAAATTACACTAATCGATACAGGTTACAGATTCAGTTGCACTGATCGATACAGGTTACAGATAAACCAGTTAAAGACGTCTAATGAAGAAGATACAAGCATGCTCACACTGAAGGCAGTTTGATACCCGTTGTTTTGTGAGAGAAATTGCAAAAAATCGGTTACAAAGCGACTTTGGAACTATGTCAAATTTGCCTATTCTGTTGTCAATGTAATAAAAGCTAACGAATCTATTCGCAAAGAAATTGGCAACGGTTTTGATTGTAACGGTAAGCGACATTAAGCACCGGAGTTGAGGAACTGTAGTGACAAGCTCAACACGAAAGAAGTACTTGCAGTTTAAAGTGTAAAGGATGGCTGAATCACCGCAATTGAAGACAAAAAGCCAAAGTCAACACTCCGATACAACCAGTCATCTTTACAGGCTAGGGCCATTGTTGCGTCACAGATCGTTCCTCGTCGTTACGTCATAGACTAGCTGGGGCACTTCCGTGTGATTCATAGATGCTTGTAGAGCCATATTTTGTCAGTTTCGTTGTGTTTCGCCTTTGTCTACGGTTACTTACTTGTCACAAGCCTAGTAGGAAATTTGTCAAATGTGGTCGACTTACAGCAAACTAATCGAGGCAATAGTAGTTTAATTTCGAGAAATCTTAACTTTAAATTACTGAAAGAAAAGTTTAGCGCAGGATTCTTGTCACGAAAATCGTTTGTCGCAAGTAAGATCTTCTCGTTACTTGGTGTAATAACAGGTTACGCTCTCGAACGCAGTGTAGCATGACAAAAAGTTGACTCGGCTTATTGGCTGCTATGCGGTTCTCTGTCAGACCAGTGCGCGTTCGCCAAACGTTGTTTAGTTGTCAGGCAGAACTTAACTCGCAGTTACAGTTTGTAAGACTTCAGCAAGTAAAAAGCGAAAATTTGGCCGCTGGCATTGTTCAGCAGACTTTGTTTGTAAAACCGTGGGGTGCTTTTGTTGTGGCTATTTAGAGAAATGTTTTGTTCCACAGTCGTAACTTTTTACAAAACTAAACATGCTTTTCAAGTTGTAGATCCATGTTTTAGCTGCAGACGAACTTTCATCCCCCCTCACTTAAAATCCTGATGTTTTTTTGTCAGACGTAGTGATAAAAAAGGCGCTATATTGCTTGAATAACCCCAACNTGATCTAAATTTGCGCCTTATATAATTGCTACAAACATAGTCAGCAGGAGGGTATGACCGCGCCAACTTTCGAGTGAACGCGTTTGCCGTTCTCGGTTTTTGAAAAGCTTGGCTGTTTTTCAATAAGCGATTAAGAACTATTTCCGTAGCAACTGGCAAAAAAGTATTACAGAATGCCTGGCACAGATGGAACAACGTGCATTAAAGCGAATAATTTGAACATTTTTCGTGTAAGTAATTGGCTGTCTCAAGCGCGATATTTTGATCACAAGAATCCAAAGACTATTCGTGATAAAATATCGCTAAAAACGTTCATAACGACCATGTCTGACGTAGCCTACCAAATTCAATGTCCATATTTACCACTGTGGCTTGGGTGCCTAAACATCATCGCCATGAGGATTATTTGTAAGAGTCAAGCAAGTTGATTGTAATTGTATTTAAAAGAGTTTATCTAGTTGTGGGTAATTATTCAGGTGATTTTATATAGATTTCTGTAGTGCGAACGCTATTACACAGAAGTACGTGAAAATGGTGGCATTAAAACAAAAATATGTAAGCGTTTGTGTGAAGTCCGTAGAACATATCGCACATTGGTCCACGTAGTAGATTTATCGTGGTCCTGTCAATTAAATAACGTTGTCCCGTACAATTATGATCGACTTACACGTTGCTATGTTAACAGGTTAGGTGACTAGGTTCTGCAATTTTGCTCGTTTTAACGTCTTAAAGCTTCGAACAGGTCTTCCAATGCAGGTGAGTGACATTACTAATGTATTTTTGTAAAGTTTTGTTAAACGTTTTTGGGTATTTTTTCGTTTTATTCGCCTAACCCCTTTTGTAAATCTTAGTATTGAGGGCAACCCTTATCGTAAAATTCAATAAAAAGTTTACTAGTGCATCATAAGCGTTATTTCTAAACCAGTTCAATGTTTTGACGCACTTATAACCACCTCTCCAATAATCAAAGATGCTGGTGGAACTCTTTGGTAAACAGAGCATTACAAAACAAAACAAAGTTTTCTAACGTCCTGCTTGCTGTGTAGGCGATCAAGCTGGTTGTGGTTGGTGACGGAGCTGTGGGAAAAACATGTCTGTTGATTAGTTACACCTCAAATGCATTTCCATACGAATACATTCCCACCGTGTTTGAGAACTACATGGCCAACATTACCTTTGAAGGTCGACCAATTTCTCTTAACCTGTGGGACACAGCGGGTCAGGAAGATTTTGACAGGTGAAAAATAAAACTTTCATTGCAATGTATGCAATATACTGCTGCCAAACTTCAGTTATGATGACGGTTTTGAAACAAACCTAAACTAGAGGAGGATAGTTACTTCTGTTCACAAGTACACGTAGGCTACTTAGTTATGCTTCTTAGCAGACATGGACACAAAGTAAGTTTTACACGTAGGCTACTTAGTTATGCATCTTAGCAGACATGGACACAAAGTAAGTTGTAATTCCGCTAGCTTTGAAAAGGTAGTACGTCGTTTAAAAGTAATAAGTTCTAAAACCCTACACGCCAACAAATATTCTGGCAACCGAAAGTTCGTACCAACGTCCAAAACCAAAACCCAATGAACATTGACCGTATGTATGACTGATTGAGAATTAACGCCGTCAAATGACCTATTGTCCTCAGAGATGAATAATAGTAAAAGTTGCGCTGTGTATGAATAATAGTCCGGTTTTATGACTAATATGGAGGACACGCGTATGCAACGAAAGTTCAAGTAAGTAACGATTATCATAAACGGACAAAGCAAGCCTACACAAAGGTTCTAGTGAAGCCGATTATAAATTAAACAAGGCGAAAACTATATGGAAGAAAAAGTTAATTGAGTTGTTTTTGTTTTATATTAGACTCCGTCCGCTTTCCTATCCTGACACAGACGTTTTCGTACTCTGCTTTTCGGTCATTTCCCCCACTTCGTTCGAAAACATTAAGCTAAAGTGGATTCCCGAGCTTACCCAAAACTGCCCCAATGTGCCGATTGTCCTCGTCGCAACCAAACTTGATCTACGAACGAATCCTGAAGTTCTTCAGCAACTACAGGAAAAGGACCTGGCACCTATAACGTAAGAAACTGGGGATGGGTAAAATGTGCATTTTTGGCCCAATGGCGCATCAAACTTAGTTTTTAGTTCACTTTAACTTACAACCTGGCCTCCACAACTTTTTTGGAAGTCTGTGTAACATGCAAAAAGTCTTTTAAAATAGTTTTAAGATTAACAATTAGTATAAGTGTGTGTATTTTGTAAAGGACTTCTTTCTGGTGCTTAATTTTCGCTTGAATACTTGCTAAAATATTTGTAAAGAACAATTGTTTGCTTGTTAAAGTTGTATACATTACAAAGTGTACACCAAACACAAACTCTACTTGCAACAGGCAACTGCAAGGACAGAAGCTTGCCAAGGAAATAAAGGCTGTAAAGTACGTGGAATGTTCAGCTCTGACCCAAGAAGGCCTTAAACACGTCTTTGATGAAGCCGTTTGTTCCGTGCTTCACCCTGAGCGAAATAAAGAGAAGCCAAAGGGAAAAGGCTGCGTCTTAGTATAAAATTGTTTCTAGTATGTGTTACTTGTTTTAATTATTTATTCATCATCCTTATGCCCTTGCAGTCCAAATAGTTGTGTTTGCATTTCCTTTTTCATTTTACCAGTTAGTGGTCATACTGGTATTAAACAATTGTGCAGCTGGCTGGCCTTGTATCATCGTCCTGTTTTTGCCTTTTGTATGAGCTGTTTACTTTTCTGGGTAAGGCATATAGCCTTTATGTTTTTTTGCGCCAACTCATTTTTTCGCAGGCTGCGACATTCTTCCGGCCTTCTTTACTGCGAATAAGATTAGACAAATACACAAGAAATAAGCAAGGCTTAGTACGAAATTGTTCTTTTTTGTTGTGTATGATTTTATGACACATTTACGCTTACCTGCGTCACTAGTTAAAACCAAGCGTTAGAGCCAAATTTAAAAAAAATGACACACTCAACTACGTATTTGGTTATTTTCTATCCATGTTTGTTACTTTTGCAACGTTGTCTTTGACATGGAACAGTTTTATTGATATTGTTTTCAGTGAAACATTTCAAAAAATACACAGTACCCATACAATTTTTTGTCGTAAACTACCGTTGAGAGGTCTTGTACACATAATGAATTAATCACTCGGGCAAAGTGTTTACAGCGTGTTACAGTTATACACATAATGAATTAATCACTCGGCAAAGTGTGTTCAGCGTGTTACAGTTATAATGCATGGTCCGTATGATTGTGTTTAGTTTTTTCGTTTTCCCAAAATGTCAGCATCTACCAGCAATCCATGTCGGGTGTGAGATATTTTTTAGGATCATTGTCTGAATTATCATATGTTTTGGAATAGAGACAACCTGTTCTTGTGTTTCGCAGTGCTGGCCGAAGTTTTTTGTTCGAGAAATTAGTTAATTGGTCTTGTACATTGTGAAACATTGTGTTTGATTCATTATATGTTCTCACTTTTCCTGTAAAAAATAAAAAATACAACTTAACAAATTAGGCAGCGCTAAAAAATATTTAACCTGGCTGCAAAAANCCCAGAACTGCCCCAATGTGCCGATTGTCCTCGTCGCAACCAAACTTGATCTACGAACGAATCCTGAAGTTCTTCAGCAGCTGCAGGAAAAGGACCTGGCACCTATAACGTAAGAAATTGGGGATGGGTAAAATGTGCATTTTTGGCCCAATGGCGCATCAAACTTAGTTTTTAATTCACTTTAACTTACAACCTGGCCTTCACAACTTTTTTGGAAGTCTGTGTAACATGCAAAAAGTCTTTTAAAATAGTTTTGAGATCAACAATTAGTATAAGTGTGTGTATTTTGTAAAGGACTTCTTTCTGGTGCTTAATTTTCGCTTGAATACTTGCTAAAATATTTGTAAAGAACAATTGTTTGCTTGTTAAAGTTGTATACATTACAAAGTGTACACCAAACACAAACTCTACTTGCAACAGGCAACTGCAAGGACAGAAGCTTGCCAAGGAAATAAAGGCTGTAAAGTACGTGGAATGTTCAGCTCTGACCCAAGAAGGCCTTAAACACGTTTTTGATGAAGCCGTTTGTTCCGTGCTTCACCCTGAGCGAAATAAAGAGAAGCCAAAGGGAAAAGGCTGCGTCTTAGTATAAAATTGTTTCTAGTATGTGTTACTTGTTTTAATTATTTATTCATCATCCTTATGCCCTTGCAGTCCAAATAGTTGTGTTTGCATTTCCTTTTTTCATTTTACCAGTTAGTGGTCATACTGGTATTAAAAAAATGTGCAGCCGGCTGGCCTTGTATCATCGTCCTGTTTTTGCCTTTTGTATGAGCTGTTTACTTTTCTGGGTAAGGCATATAGCCTTTATGTTTTTTTGCGCCAACTCATTTTTTCGCAGGCTGCGACATTCTTCCGGCCTTCTTTACTGCGAATAAGATTGGACAAATACACAAGAAATAAGCAAGGCTTAGTACGAAATTGTTCTTTTTTGTTGTGTATGATTTTTTGACGTATTTACGCCTACCTGGGCAACTAATTAAAACCAAGCGTTAGCGCCAACTTCAAAAAAATGACACACACAACTACGTATTTGGTTATTTTCTATCCATTTTTGTTACTTTTGCAACGTTGTCTTTGACATGGAACAGTTTTATTGATATTGTTTTCAGTGAAACATTTCAAAAAATACACAGTACCCATACAATTTTTGTCGTAAACTACCGTTGAGAGGTCTTGTACACATAATGAATTAATCACTCGGGGGAAAAAGTGTTTACAGCGTGTTACAGTTATAATGCATGGTCCGTATGATTGTGTTTAGTCTTTCGTTTTCCCAAAATGTCAGCATCTACCAGCAATCCATGTCGGGTGTGAGATATTTTTTAGGACCATTGTCTGAATTATCATATGTTTTGGAATTGAGACAACCTGTTCTTGTGTTTCGCAATGCTGGCCGAAGTTTTTTGTTTGAGAAATTAGTTAATTGGTCTTGTACATTGTGAAACATTGTGTTTGATTCATTATATGTTCTCACTTTACCTGTAAAAAATAAAAAAATACAACTTAACAAATTAGGCAGTGCTAAAAAATATTTAACCTGGCTGCAAAAAATAAACTTTTTGAGGGGCTGTGTGGACAGTTGCGCAAAATCAATTATACAGTGCTTCAGGAAAACTATTTGTCATTTCAACACAAACAGCAACATCTCGAAATTTACAAATTATTTGTACCAAACATGTCCGACACTGCTCTCCTGTATGGCCGGTTCTCGTTTTTGTCAATGGCTGTTTGTGGTAAAAGCGTTACTCTCTGCTACTTTATTAAAAAAATACCAATGCGCGAATTTATACTAAAAATGGATTTGTGTTGATAGATGACCGAGGTTTGTATGTATCAAATGAAAAAAACACACCAAAACACATGTTTTGTTGCTGAATGTTAGTTTCATTCAGATATTTTTGTCGTAAAAGCATTTTGTAGTTGTTTTGGCATTTAGATTTTAGCGCAGTTAATACATAAACTGTATCATCAACAGAGACAGTAGTCTCTGGTATCACCCAGTCAATATTTTTTAAGACGTCCACGCTGGAGGGCGTATTTTATTCAATGAAGCGTGAGCGTAACTCGGTAACACAAACAGCTACTTGCTGCTAATGGTGTTGTGCAGGCATGCACAATATTATTCGATATGTTTTGATTTGTGGCAACTCATTACTCTATTTTTTCTTGTTCACTGTTATGATTTTAAAAAAGTGCACTGCATTTTGTGTAAACTTTTAAGCTTTGTCTAATCTAGACAGATCATGAAAGAAGAAATCTAAAAATATCAAAGACCATTATCAAATTATCAGAATTAAAAATGTGTAAAACGTTATTGAACCAATGCTTGATTTAGCTTTGTTGGAGCTGTAACAAGTAGTACAAGCCTCACCTAAAATTGACTGTGCAGTCTACACCATAGTTCCATTTTGGATAATGTACCATACTATTTTAAAAAGGGATTTTAGTGGTTTTAAAACTTTATCAGATGTTTTTTTAAACTGTTTATGTGTTAAAAATGTAGTTTTTTTTTCAGCTTGCTACTGCAAACATAAAACATGCACTTGCATTTTGGAATATATTTTACCTTAAATTAAAAAAATGCTATTTTATCCTGTCTTTTACACTGTCTTTTCAAAATGGTCTTTTGTTTAAACTCTGTATCTAGGTTGAAGTTTTGACATTTTACTAAACAAAAATGGGTAATACTATGAAAACATTAACCACCTTGAAACAAACCTCACATAAGAATAGATTGTAAACTCAATTTAGTTTTTTGAGAGGTTTTTGTGCAGATTTTAGTAGTCTTTTCTAGAAGGCATTAAATATTCTACTGTGGTTATTACCAGTATGTCAGTTATGCAAAATATTTTGTTGTGTGATGTAGGGTGGTATTTCAAACCTCAAAGGTATCTTTTCATTTAAAGTTTTGCAGCAAAAAAGGCTACTGTATCTTAAACTGTGATAATGTTGACGTCAACCACCAAATTGTGCCAACAATCCACATAACAGGTGCAGTTTAATCAACATTTTGTTTCTTTTTAGATACATTAACAACAAAAGCATGTTGCCCGGCTAAGAAGTGTTATGTTTTGGAGTAAAATGTCATTTACTATGGCTATTTCGACGTAAAACTCTGTGTAAAAGTTTTGTGTACTCCGTCCATACACCAACAACCTCAAAAATGATGGACTTCAACAGTGACATCGCCACACTTGAAGAAGACATCCAAGATTTTAACATTGAAAAAGATGTTAGAACTACCCTTAAGGTATTTTGCTGTTTTGCTTTTGTTCCAGGTGTTTTACTACAAATCTTCGTGAAAATTTTGTGTGTTTGAATGTTTTTTGGTTGAAGTAGTCCAACTCTGGCTGAAAATTAGGTGATTTAGAATACCTTTATGTGGTAAATTGTTTTTTACTATTGCTGCCCAAAAGGCCAATGATAAACACACTAGCTTGCAAAAGTTACAAGTGCATACTATTAACCATTTTTGAGAGGCTTCAATCTTGTTTTACATTTCTGTAACATTTTGAATATACTTTGTTAGCAATAAATTTTTTTACGTCAATTTAAGTATTAGATGTGTACTTGGACCTGCTTTTACCACAACATTTTAAAAAATAGCCTTTGCTAATTCAGTTCATGTTTTTTTTTGTCAAACAAGTAGTAAAAGAAGTAAGAATAAGCAAGCAACTGAATTGCTAGAAATCAATCAATTTACAACTGTGTGTTTGCTAAATAGTTAGGGCTTATTTTCAAATGTCATTGACCTTTTTTGCATATTTTTGTTTAGACTCAAGAAGAGTTGGATCGATTAACTGTTGATGAAACACTTAATGACATTGACAGAGCTGTGTTTATTTTAAGGTGAGTATGGTGTCACATTTGTTTACAGTGGTGAACAAAAAATTGCCATAAACATTTGTTCATAAATCAACATTTAAAACTTGCTGATGTAAAAATGATTTATGAAACTTTGTCTTTAAATGGTGTCGATTAAGTTGCACATGCAACATGGGAAATTAGGCCTTCCCAAAGCACTGGACTTGTATGACATAAACTCCCCACCTAGGCCTCAGAGCAATTCAAGCAGAGTTACCTCGTAGTCAGTTGTTGGAAACAAAAGGCACCTTACCTTCTCAGACAATGAGATAGTGTGACCGATACCAAAGCTTGTCCTTTCTCTCTTTCTTGCCACTAAATGCCCACAACACAACTTCATGGATTGTTACTGTGTACCGACAATCTTTATGTATTTTCACAATGATAGTTAATGGTCCATAATTTTTCACTCCTTAAGATTTGACTATGGTTGTCTGGCTATAAATACCACATTTATATTTGGTTTAAACAACCACTGCTTAAAATGTGTGAACAATAGCATGTTAGAAAACTATCTAAAATATACTGCACAAAACATAGTGAATACGTTGGGTGCTCAAATACTTAAACTGTACTTAGAACTGGTATTGGGTGATTCTGTTTTGGCCTAAACTTTACTTACATTTAAGGTTTAATTTTGCTAGTTTAAGTATTAACCACTGTTGCAAATTTTGTTGTGGTTGCAGTTCTGGTCAAGAAGTGCAGTGTGTAAGTGTGATTAGACACCTTCCCAAACTGATTCGTGGCTGGCAAAATGAATGCATACGAAGGGTAATTCCGAAAATGAAGGAGCTGTTACACACTGCAGGTATTTGTACCTTACAGCTGACATACCTTATGCTTATGATGACAGGTTACATTACACTTTTTTCGGCAGTTGGGAGTGGCACTCTTAACCAAACATAAATGCATGTATACTTTTGTGATAATTTCCCTGTGCTGCGAAACATAAAAAATGGAAACTTAAATGTCATTTCATTGGCAATGAAGAAGGCCAAACACAAAATTTTACCCAAACCCGTAACGCCCAAGGTCACAGATGTACCCAGCTAGATCATGGTCTACTGTGGTGTATTGTTGTGCTAGCATTCAGGAGGCGGACAATATTATGTCTTGTTGATTTAGCTATGGCTCGATGTGTGATGCTAGGTCTGAAGGATGGCCTTACAATAATAAGCACTCATGTTTATGATGGAATATTTGCTCAGGTTTGGATGCTCAGATGGCCGCAACCGAAGTGTTCACCACAATTGCCAAAGATGAGTTGCTGCCAATTCCTGTTTACACTCAACACTTTTTAAGAACGATAATTACAAATGTGAACACAAAGGATCCAGGTATGTAGATACAAAAACCTGGGTATAATGTTGATTATTTAAAAATTAATAACACCAAGCAAAAATCAATTCATCACAGCAACAAAGATTTAATAGAACTTAAAAAAAGCTGAAAAATAACCCATTTAAAAAAGAAATAATTGGGTGTTATTTTGGTTAATTCCAGAACAGCTATTCAACTTTGTTACCAGTTGAAATGTTAAAAGATAGGATAGCAAAACATGTCATTATTTCACCCAAATTTGAACAGTAACAAGTCACCAACAAATTTAAACTGTTGCCTAACGCCCTAAACAACGGCCAAGGCGCATACTTAACGTTGTTTGTTGCTGTTGCAGTTGCTTCCAGTGCCTGGCTGGATACGCTCATAAGCGTCATAAACTTTATGCCCCGTGAAACCGTGCGGCGAGAGGTGCTTGGATTAGCTATTGCAAAAGGACAGCTTTCCCAACCAACAGCTTCTCGTCTCTCTTGCTGCTCCATCTTGGGGGCTGTTTGTTCCAAGTTTGACACTCATGTGTGAGTTAAACCAGCTGTATTGTAATGAATTTTAACTGTTGTGCAAATAGCTTTCTGATCGCTCCAAACAGTGGTGCGTGTCCAGTAGAAATATTGCTTACCATTAATTTTCGGGTGATATTTTGTACCCTAGTCGGGTGTACTTATGTCCATAATTTTTACTTCAGTGTCAAAAAGGACATTGTTCATACTGTGAAACAACTATGCCAGGATGTTGAACACAACGTTCGAGCTTGCATGTGTAAACATCTGCATACCATTGCAGCAACTCTTGGGTGAGCGTTGTTGCTTTGTTTCTTTCTAAACAAGGTTCAAGTAATTTTGCGTTTGTTCAAATCTGAAACGTCGGACTCGGCTTTGCCAATAGGCACACATGTCTTTATTACATGACACTTTATAATGAAGTTAAATTAACGAAACCTGAACGTAAAGATTGGATTAATATAAATGTGATTTATGGAAATTAACATTGAATTATATGCAAGATGGTATTCATTTCTATAGAAAGACTTGTTCCGATTTAGTATTTTGAATCCTGGGTGTGGCATTGCGAAAATCCAAAATCGTTTTAATTTTCCTGCTTTCAAATTTTAAGTCCACTTTCTCGACGTCATTTAATGTTCTCATTGGTTGAGGCCAATTGGGCTCAACTCGTTTCCACATAATCATTGCCATTTTTGCTCATAGGTATCGCTGCTAAAAAATTTGTGCAACTTTATAAAACAAAACAAAACATGATTTACATACAGTACAACTACCTGCAGAAATTAAGTCCTGCAACTTCTAATATTTTGCCATACCCATTTGGTAAATATGCAACCGGCTTTTAGTTGCGTAATTCAAGTTTTTGTGGCATGTCAGCGCGCCAAGAACGCGCGCGGTAAGATGTTGTAAACATTTCGAGTGTAGGCTTGTCGGCGGAACTCTTGTTTGCCTTCGTCCCACATTTTCGCTCCCTCACTCAGACCTACTAACTTGTTTATACAAACCTGTTTGATACTCAGCCACTCAACAGACATGTTTCATACTAACCGCCTTTTGCTCTGTGTTTGAAGTTGGCATTAGTGATTCGTGTTGTTTTGCCTTCACGGACGAGTTTATGACATTGGGTATACCTTTTTTGCTTTTTAAAGTGTCTGTAACTGTATTAATTTATGTATTTAGTATTTTGTCCTGAACTAAATGCTAAAGTTAAGGGTGGTGCAACAATAACCCATTTAGCACAGAACAGTTTCATCACAAAACGAGCCAAGGATTACATCCCTTAAAATTAATACCCCCGGTTGATTTGGTTTGAAGTGGGCCAATGAGTATGTCCCTAATTACGACATATAAAAGCGTCCAAGAAAAAAAACGGTATGACACAAAACGTGATTTTGAATTTAAATCGGCCGTGCGTTGACCACATTTCTGCGCTGTCTTTACTAACAACACAAGATAATGTTTTAGAATGCGGCCACTGCGTTCGCCTGCCAGAAGAACGTGTTTCTGGTTGGGCCTAAAAGTTTATGTTTTTTCTTTCTTATAGGTGTTTTACCCGCATCGGGAATTTCACTCATGTTTTGCACAACGTTTATTTATGTGTTATTGTCGTGGAACCTAATTTTGCCATGTGATAACACAAATTAGTGCCGCTGTATGGAATAAGCTCTGACTTAGGGAAAATATCCAGCCAGGGTATTATTGCACCTTTCTTCGCAAACAAAGCGAAATTGTCAGCACTGTACAATACAGCTGTGGTTTATTAAATCTTGATGTAAATATTGACAGACCGGTGGCCGCTTGCGACTCACTTCAAATGAAAACTTATCATTTGAATAATCGCGACTTGCTTGAAAGCCCCTGAATCACCTGCTAAATGTGACTGGCTCCGTGCAGTAGCTTTTATGCACAGCTTTAAACTTACACATCTCTAAAATTCTGATAAGTATTATTATTATTTTGACTTCAAACACCAGTTTCAATGGTTTACAGTACTCCTACAAGAGGCGTTATGCCGATTTATCGGCCTTCCAAGCATGCCCATTGTGTGCCGTTATCGTAGGTGTGCATGAAAACTTGAAAGCAGATCCGAGGATCAGATATGCACAAGCATTTTATCCACAGTTTCCGTGGTGTTTTGTGTTTCGTTGGCGACAGATTTCGCACACTTGTGTGAACGAATGCGCATAAAGACCTAAAATGTATGTAGTTAAAAAAATGTAAGAAAAGTTTGAACAGTTTAGCAAGTTGTCTGATCAAAAGTGTCTACGTGTGCGCTTAAAACGGAGGCAAAAAAGCCGAAAAGACTACATCAGTCAACAGGACTACGCAGAAATGTACAATCCTAATGCCCTAACCAACCGTTTGCTACAAGTTAAAACAAATATTTATCAATCTTCTTTTCCGTTCTTCGTCCAGCATGGAAGAAACGAGAAAACTGCTTCTTGACGAGGTCCTGGAACTAGCCGGTGATGAAGAGAGTCAAGTTCGCGAGGCAGCGCTCGAAGCTCTTCTCAACATGACCAACCTTCTTGACGACGGTGAGTCGACGACCGTGACGGTGACTTGGTAAACTACCCCACTTAAATTCAAGTATGGGCAGGGGAAAGCTAATAATGGTATTGCGCCGTTGTTAGGAAGATCCTGTCCATTGTATTGTGCGCCTTATATTGCCTTGCACGACCCTTATAACTTTTATTGGATTGAACGTCTCTTGTGAGGCGGTGCTTGTTGTTGAAGATAAAATCCTATTCCCAACTGCAAATATTGTTGACATTCCAATGCTATTGGCCGTGTCTGTGATGAGTAGGTATGAAGTGAAATGCTGTTGAAACTTCATGCGTTGTTTACGTATGAAAACGTTCCTCTTGTGATACACTTCCGTTAGCGAGACCGAGTTTTCCATAATAAGCATTTCGTCGCCCCATCCTACCAGAAATGAACAAAGAATGGTTAATTCATCAGTCATGTGTCAGAAGCTTTTTTCTGAATAAATCGTTCGTGTTCGACTCTTTTCTGTAAATTTCGCCCTTGTACCGAAGACATTGTCCTGTCATACGCACATACCCGAGAATTTTCTGGGACAGTTTTGACACAGTTTCTTTTGCATGAAAAAACAAACATGATGACAACAACGATTGTCGAAACGTTTGCAGTAAAATGCATTAAGTTCTTTGACAGTTACGTTTTTAATTAGTGAAAAAAATACACCTTGGCATATTTTTACCTTGATAAAAACAAATTTCATGATATTTAAGATTTCATGTTAATATTTTGCAGAATGCCTGTCGCAAAGCGTAGTACCTCTGGTGTGCAAATTTTGCGAACAAGCTGTACAAACTGAAGATCACACTTTGCTGTTCGTTGCTAGGGAGTTCGGGAGATTATGTTGCAACATGACAAGTAAGTAGTGAGCTGTGTTTAGTGTTTAATGAGGGGAGGAATTAGTTGCTGACTTAGTGCCCTCGTGGTGTAACATTTGCTTGATGATGAGTTAAGCATTTTTATTTAATATTTTGTTTATTTTTGGTTCAAATAAGTTTGATTACCTAAAGTTGTGACCGGAAAAACCAAACGTATCAACATTTTAAAACAGTGGTTTGTAACCTTTTTCCTTGTCGGTACCGCTTTAAAATTACTAACCAGTTCCTGTACCCACTTTTGTTTCTGAAAGTAATTATTTTTTTCATGTTTAAATAACAAACTGTTTTGGTTGGGATGTTTTAGATATAATGCACTGTCCATATAATATGCCCAATGATTCAGCATCCTCGGACCCCCTAGAAAGAGATCTCGTGCCCCATAGGGGTACGAGTGCCCCTGGTTAAGAACCCCTGTTTTGAAAGCTAGTGCACGTCAATCGAAGTCATAGCAACTTTAGTTTACTTTCATTGTTCTTTTAAGTACAATTACAAAATGTACATTTGGCA
>QXVZ01021125.1:0-12419 GCA_008931825.1 Phallusia fumigata | reverse complement strand
TCTAAGCCCACAGGAAAATTACCCACAAGTCGGTAATGAGATGGTAGCATGTGGATATTTAATTAAACATGTTAATTGAAAATAAAAATGTTTTGTATTCAGTATTTCAGAACTAACATCGGATAAATTATATTTTGGTAAACGTTAAGACCACTACTTCAAAACCCTGTTTACATTCTATTGTTATAACCACAGTTGCCTTTAAATAGCTGGTAATGTATAATACATTATTAAATAGTGCCAGCCTCAATGAATACAACATTATATTTGTAGGCTAAGGTATACAAGGACTAACCATGAACAACTGTAATAAATGAAGGTAATGACTAACTTACTTGTTTCTAACTCTTTTTCTTCTTTCTGTTTGTAAACCTGTGAAATTTGAATCACTTAGGCCTTCAAGTAACTCTAAAACTAAAATTGATTTCACTTACATTAAGTTGCATGACGACGGATATGTATTTTTCATTTAATTCCCGCATTTGTTTATGTTGCTCTTCCAATTTGATGTTGCATTCGGACACTCTCTGTAAAAGTGCGTTCTGCTCAATGTTTTTTGTTTGAAGTTCCTGCTGTACCTGTTGAAGTTTTTGTTTCATCCTCTCCAAAACAGTTTTAAGTTCATTTTTCGAACATTCTTCCAAATTGTCAGGAATGTCAATCTGTAAACGCATAATCACAAGTTTTTACAAATTTGCAAAAAAATAGCGTGGAGTTTTGTAAAACACTATGTCAAATCCAACTTATTTCATAAAATAGTATCTTTTTAATCTTGTGTTTTTGTAATGAATTTTAATCTATCTATAAACTAAAGTAACAATATTAAGGTCTCATGTTCAATCAAAAATAAAAAATGCAAGTGAATACATTGGTTAAATATAAACTAGTTTGACTCCCGACTAGAGGTTTAACAATATTAAACAGTGTTTAGATACAGCCACTCTTTTATACATATTCTTTCATACAAATAAAGTAAACAAACGAATGATTACAATTTTAAGTTAAAAAACTACGTATGGTTTTTAATCACCTCCATTTTTTTGAGCTGTTAACTTGTGTTTATTTTGCTTGTAAAAAGACAAAAGTAGTTATTTAACAGCACTAAACGAATTCATCAAACCATAACTGACATTGATGCGAATGTAGAAAAGTAAAGGGCACAGACAATCCAAGGACCAATCCAAAACGATAGAATCCCCGATTGCTACACATTTCTTACAATTGTTTTCTTTATATGGGTGACAAATAAATACATGTAATGTGACCTATCCACAGAGACAAAACAAAAGCAGTTGCGTGTTGATTGAATGTTTGGAAAGACACAGGTTAAATCAAAAGCTCATCGCTGCCAAGGACAACATAGGTCATTAGCGAATTTGTCTGCAAGTTTGAACCACCTGCAGTCCTAAACGGTGACAATAAAGTATTTTACATCATGCTGGATTAAACAAAAAATGGGTGAAAATACTACTCCAGTTTCATTTAAAAACAAACAAGTGTTAGACTGGGAATTTACCATTAGAGATAGTAACCACACTAGTTTACACAACAGCTGATTATCAAACTTAGAAAGTTATTTGTTGTCTACAGTAAAATTGTTTACTGAAAGGCATTAAATGTTATCATATATTTGCAAAAGAAAACTATTTTTTGTATCATTTTATCTTGTGTCACCCACATGATGTTTCATTGGTAAAATGTTGTGTATCCTTTTAGTGACGTTTTGCTGACCTATATTTGCTGTCATTGTGTCATATACATATTGAAGTAAGCACGCATTTTCTATCAGTTTCATCAACATTATGCATAATCATTGTTTGATTGCTATTTTAGGTGCCCAGAACAACGCTTGAATATGTTAACGCTTGTCACACAAGTCCAACAAACCGTCGTGCATGTTTTACAACCCCGAACTTGTTCGGAGTGTTCACGTTGCTATTTGACTAATGATCGCACGAGTAAGGCAATGTTTTTGAACAACGCAATTCTTGCAAACCAGTGATCACTTCATTGTGTAAAGATTACAAGATGTATCTCATTGTTTGGTAGAATGCATTGGTAAAAGCGGCTAGAATTATGGCCATCTTGGTAATTAAAATCAATCAGTTAGACCCTGGATGTTGCGCTGCCTTTTATTTGCTAGGGAGTGTGACTCTGTGCGCCCAGGCAGGGTTGATCACTTCTATTCCCAGAACGGTTCTATACGCGCTCCTTGCGCTCAGGAATTCCCAAGTACCAATACCAAATAACAAACGATTTATTCGGGCGAAACAGTTAGGTGGTGGCACTCGAGAGCAGGTCAACCCACAGCAGTATATACCAAATTTATGGCAAAAGCGGTTTCTGAAAACGGGCATGTATTAGCATTGGCGCCCACTTACGGGGAGGCCGGTAGGCGCCGCCTCTCCGTGTATTTGAGGTTTAGTTAATCCAATCCCCCAATAAAAACTTTTACGTTGGTGCATTCGATAAGCACATGTTCCAAGATTTGTCTCACCAGCATTATGTATATGAACAACGGCTCACAAACACGTTGCGTCATCAACTTGAACCCCAGTGTTAACTTTTCTTCGTTCACATTTGCATGTAACAGAACCACAAGTCCACAACGATACGTTGAATGTTTGTCAACAACAAACGAAAACATTATCGTCTAGTGCTCGCTCTATTTTTATCAGTTATATACGATATATTGAAAGAGTGAAAACCAAAGTTGTTTTACGTTGGTCGAAGCCCGTTACCAAGACAACGCTTTGCAACAGAAATACGCAATTCTTAGGATACCGTACAGTGACGCAATACATGAATTGCGTGAAACAATCATTCAGAATCAAAAAGCCGGTTGGTACCAAGAAATAAAAGTAATTTCCTGAAAAAAATATTGCTTTTTTGCTAATTTCCTTTGCATCAAGTCAGTATGTGGGCCTTTGCATGAACTGTATGATGTGCTGCCATTGAACATCAAACAATCCTTCTGCTTTTTACTGTGCCAATTGTTAGTGCAGATAACTAAGTCCCCTCTGGAAGGACCACCTTGCAATTTTTTAAGCTCCACTTTTACAGCATCAGAAAAACTTGTTTTGGACAAATGTGTGGCTGATAGTCATTCAAAATAGGTGTTTAGGATTTTACAAAGTAAATACATTGATATCATATATTGTTGACAAATATACAATCTTCTATTAACCTTGTTTGATTTCATTGTTAGAATGTAATTCATGGTGATTTAGAAAAGTAGGTTCTACTCTTAGTGCAGCAGCTCATGCAGTGGTTTGACAAATTTTATGAAAGCTTTTAAATCCAACTGCAGCCTTGGAAGACAGGCTCTGATTCTGTTGTTTTTTTGTAGGCCAGATGTACAACGACTAGTGACATTAATATACCATCAAAGTCTGAAAGGCAAGTTGGAAATTTTTGTTTATCAAACCATTCAAAATTGTGGATATGTGTTTTTGCTAGGGTTAGCAAGCCTGTCAATTGACCGGTCAAAAATATGGTCATTAACAGCACTTTTTTTTACATCGGTCAAATATGTTTTTAACTTTTGAAAGCAAATACTGTCAATTTTTGTTTGAAAAAACTTTTTTGTAAGGGGTAAACACTTTTTGGTACCTTTAAAAAAGTGTATGGTATTGTTTTGTCAAACACCAATTAACTGTTTGTAGGGACAACTATTTATACAGGACTTGGGAAACTTCAAAACGATGTGAAAACTAAATGTTTTCCATTTCACAAACCAATATAGATATGACCTAAAACTTTTATATGGTTCAGGATGTTCAAAGTAGAATATCGAATCTTTAGGATTCGACACCATTTTTTCAATCAATGAATAGTTTTCGTTGCACCATTGGGGTAGAGCTGGGGCCAAAAATAGTAGTTGCTTTTTACTACACAATTTTACAACCTCAGCACCTAACTAAAGCGACAGCACAGTAGTTTTTTGGAAATTACCATTTGGTTTTATGATATCTAGTGAAAGACATGGGGTACTTGAAGTAAATACACAGTCCTTGTTGTTGTTTTGTTACTTGCAATACTGCAATTGCACTTTGATAATGTGCTTAGTATTTGACCGATATTTGACGTATTTGACAAGCATTTGACCGGGATTTTTTTTTATCAGCCAAATACCCAACCCTAATTTTTGCCCAACTAAAATTTTGATACACCTTTCTGTGGTTGTTTTTTCTGTGGTCAGCAGAAATATGCCTGTCTACAAATTAACTGTGAAGTGTTAGTCTAACAGTTTTACAGGCGAAGTTAACATAATTTGATCCTAAAGTAATAATCCTTGGTGGATTTGAGTAAACCTTTTATTTTATGCATTCAAACACTACTTGTTTTTACTACACAACACTGAAAAAAAAACAAATTAAACTGAAAATATCCTACTAAAACACTGATTTCAAAATTTTTTGAACTGAAAATGTATAAAATGCATTTGTTATCAACACGGAGAGAATATTGTAAATTACAAACTATTTATATACAGGTAAAAACAGTATAAAGCATTAAGAAGTGAGGTTTTACCCATCAAGCAAGATCAATGTATGTGTGGCTGAGCCCTGGAATTTGGCCAAGGTAGACTCTTGGTTTCTATAAACAAAATTAGGTTCTTTAGAAGTTAGACATTCACTATTTAGTAGTGTTCAGGGGCACTTCTTTTAAAATTTTGGCCAAGTGTTCTGTAATCTTATTTGTGTGTATTGATAAGGTTGGCTAGTCTGACCTGTGGAACTTTTGTGTAATCACACATGCATGTGCAAGTCCTATGCTTACATTGTTTGACATCTGACTGTGCACTTTCTTGATTTGTTTGAATCCAATGTTGGTGATGCCAACATCTTTTATCATCAGCTCTGAGACTTTATCCAAGCATTCGCTGAATGCATATGCACCCAAGTCTCCAATTGCATTGTTGCCGATGTTAATCTTTTCCATCTAAAAATTTAGATTTCAAGTGGGGTAATGATTGTGTGTTTTTAAAGTTTGTTCTTTTACTCATCACTTATTGCATTAACTTTATTTATTATTTATTATTATTTTTTAGAATAAAACTGCGAACCGGACCCCAAAATGCTAAGAACTACCCCATCTCCATACAGCTATTTTGAATGCAAGCTACTACAACCTAAACTCATTTGTATGTTTTTCTTACTGGTTCCTCCAAAGCGGTTACAGCCTTTGCAATTTCCTTTCCGCCATCCCCAAATATTTTGCAGTTGTTAACACTGAGCACCTCAAGATTGAAAATGCAAGCTGCCAAAGCAATAGCTCCGTCATCTCCTATGCTGTTGTTGTGCAAGTTCAAAATATGCATCTAAAAATATTAAAAGCAGTATTATCATTGTTTGTTTATTTTTTACTTTTTCTCTGTTAGTAATACTGCCAAACATCAAATGAAAAAATTTTCCTGTGTTGGTCACTTGCTCAACTTGCAAATTTCCTGAAGAGTGTCTTTTCGAGTTTTACAAAACCTACCTTGTTAGGAAGGTGTCTCACGGCACCAGCAAGTAATTCTGCACCAACAGAAGTAATAGAGCAGTTGTTGAGGTTAAGAACTTGGATTTTTTCCAAACAACCTGCCAAATGTTTTGCTCCTTCATCTCCAACTGGATTGTTTTTAAGAAACAAACAAATCTATGAATGTAGAACAAGTTAAAATAGTAATAAGCCTAAAATTGTAATTTTATTACAGGTTTTTGTAGTTGCTGTATCCCTGGTTCCAAGGCCTGCATGCAAGCAGCTGTTAAAGAGCAATCGACCATCCATACATTTTCAGTTTCCCTCAAACATTTTGCTATAAGTGTTACCATTTCCACATCCATTTTATTGAATCCAAGATACAACATTGGTGTCTATAATACAAAAAAATGTTACAGATGGCATTAGAGTAACTCTGTTTGAGTGGTACCTTGCATTTGTTGCGCTCAATGCTTTGAAACAAAATAGTACAGCTGTCAGCAACAAACTGGATGTTGTAATGTCGATTTCCCAATCTTTTTCACCTGACTGGAGTAGAAATGCAATGCTGGTTGCATCAGTAGGGAAAAAGGTTCCACTTAAATGCAGATTTGCCGACAAGTTGTGTATGATGGCATTGGTCATCTCTAAATCATTGGCTTCATTTAGCCATGTTGAAATCTGCAACAACTTTGGACACTGCTCAGGGGGATCCATCATGGGGATTGAGATTGAAAGCTGAGCTGCAAATTCTTGAATGGCTTGTTTCTTCTGAGACCACTGATCTGCAGTTGCAATAGTTGCCGGTAAAAGACGTTGAATCTGGAGTTTTGTCTGCTCATTGCAAAGGCCGAACATAAACTTGGATACAACCTCCCAGCGGCTTGAAGTGATTTCTGATACACACTCTTGGAATTCATCAAATGGCAAGAAGAACATGTAATGGACTGCAGAAAATACCTCTTGCCAAATCAGGTGTGAAAAGGAGCTGCATTTGTCACCTTCTAAAAGCTTAAATTGAAGACTTGCTGTGGGATGTATGTATGTGAAAAGAAAGGCCTGTAACCCCTCAATGCTTAAACAAGCCTCAAAAACATCTGATTCAGAAAACACAGCTTTTCTATTGACAAACCCACTCCATGCAAGCCTGGCCAATCCACTTAGGTCGTCAATTTTTCCTCTCATGTGGTCTGATCTGCAGTATGCAGTAAGAGCATAAACCAAAATCTGGGTTATGGTTTTAAGTGCATTCACAGAATTATCCTGGATTCCCAAGTTCAAAGAAGCCATGGTGATTATGCACGTTACAGGAACATAGCAAGCTGAAAAGATATCTGGATGGGACAAAAGATGTTTCTTCACTTGAGGCCAGTTTTCCTGGCATATTTGCCTTCCCAAGTCTTCCTGAGCATCTTTGTCTAATCCTAAAATCTGAAGGATTGTGTGGGGACGGTGGGACTCATGTAGCTCGAAAGCTTGTCTGGGTCGACTTGTCCAGAGGATTTTTGCATTTGGAAGGAGATCTCCAGACATTAGGCTTCGAATCAAAACACTTGGCTTAGTGATGGCACCATGGCTGCATGCAATAGATGACTCTTTTAGGTCATCGATTTTGGCTTCATCAACACCATCGAAGATGATTAAAACATTGGGACTGTCCTTTACCAAACCAAGCACTTCATCAAATGACATATCTGTCTTATCTAATGCCCCCTTTGTAGAAATTAGCTGAATCAGATGGACGTCCTGCTCAAAATTGACCTCACGAAGCCTGACATACAAAATAAACTCAGTCTCAGGTAAAATCGTTTTATCTACTGCCAGTTGTGCCACTATTTTAGTGAGTGTGGTTTTACCTATTCCAGCCTGGCCTATGATCAGAACATTGTTGCCATGTTTTGCAACAAAATTTTGCTGTGCCTCAGTTGTGGTGCAGACCTTTTCACTTTCTTTTGTTGCATTTTCTTGTGCACATTGGAAGATCTTTTCAATTTTTATGTTACCTTGTGGACAAGCAAATGTATTTTTAAGATCATCTCTTCTGATGTAATGGCCACTATCTTCAAAAATTGAAGGTGACTTTTTGATATCTTTGGAAATTTGCAAGGAGACTGTCTTAATTGCTTTGTGCAGCTCAACAGGGAGTTGTATCTCCCCAGCTATTGTCTTTGCCAGGCCAATCAAGGTTGCCTTGAATTTGACAACTGTAAAAATAAAGCTGTTTGAGTATCATTTTTTGTGTGGATTCAACTAAAATGAGGAAATGAATCTGTGATTAAGCTACTAGACAAACATAATTATTTTGCCTCTTTAATGGCTTTTAAATGGCCAATTTAAACATTAACCGTTTAAGGCTTAGATACTGTCAATATTTACTACCCTGATCACTAAACAACAAACCGTTGGCTGGTGCATCATCCTTGTCAGGTTGTGGGCTGTGATAATGTACATCTCCCAATATTACATTTTGTGTTTTGTCAATGTGCACTACATTTTTCTGTAATGTTGTAAAGATGCAACTTAAGTACTGTTTATGTCATATATTTTTTTCTTTTTTACTCTTCAAATGTGAAAAAATGCACAAATACACTAAAATACTCTTTTTTAATAGACTTTTATTTTGGACTTGGAGCATCTTCTCTTTGGGAAAGATCAGTTTTTTGAAAGAAATGGACAAGGTAGAGGTGGGATTAGAGTAGAAATCTCACCTTGCTCTAACAAGACTATTGTGTTAACCAAACAGTTGTAAGTTTATGTTACCTGGGATGTGGAAGCAGTGGATGTCGCTGCCTTTAGAGTCTTTGGAACTAAAATTTAGTTTTTATAATTATTAGAAGCATTATAATTATTTATATGGCTGTCTCTAGGTGTATACTGTTTGACTCTCGTGTTTAATGCTTTTTAACTATTAATAAAGTGGTTCTTAGCCAACAGGAAAATTACAATCCCAGGGTAGTATATTTAGCTGAACCTTTATTTATTCATGTTTCTGTTTTACTCAGAGGAAACAGTGCATTACATCTTAAGGGTCGCAAAATACTGGACTAACTGTTAACAACTGAAATGATAAATGAAGGTAATGACTAACTTACTTGTTTCTAAGTCTTTTTCTTCTTTCTGTTTATAAACCTGTAAATTTGAATCACTTAAGCTGTCAAGTAACGGTAAAACTAAAACTGATTCAACTTACATTAAGTTGTTCCTTTACAGAAATGTATTTGTCATTTAATTCCTGCATTTGTTTATGTTGCTCTTCCAATTTGATGTTGCATTCAGACACTGTTTGTAAAAGCTTGGCAATTTTTGTCTGAAGTTCGTGAAGTTTTTGTTTCATCCTTTCCAATACAGTTTTAAGTTCATTTTTTGAACATTCTTCCAAATTGTCAGGAATGTCAATCTGCTATTGCATAATCACTTTTTTATGTTTTTTTACAAAAAATACCATGGGTAAATGAGTTTTTGTAATGGATTTTATTCTAACAATTAACTGATATATACAACATTATTATGGATTCATGTTTAATTTAAAAAAAGAAAAATGCAATAAATTTGATGAATACAAATCAGTTGGGCTGAATGCTTATGAATACTAAACAGTGACAGCTACTCTTTTATACATTTTCATTCATAAAAAAGTAAACAAACGAATGATTACAGTTTTACGTTAAAAAATATTTATCGTTTTTAATTACCTCCATTTCTTTGAGATGTTGAATTGTGTTTATTTTGCTTGTTGAAAGACAAAAGTAGTAATTTAACAGCACAAACCAATTCCATCAAATTTCAAACTGACGTTGATTCGAATGTTGAAAAGTGAAGGGCACAATTCGTGGACAAATTTAAAACATTAGAACCCCACTTGCTACACGTTCCTTACAATTGTTTTCTTAATATAGGTGACAAAAAATACATGTAATGTGACCTATCCACGGAGAAAAACAAAACAAAAGCACTTGCTTGTTGATTGAACGCTGATCGCTGCCAAGGACGACACGGGACATAAGCGAATTTGTACGCCAGCTGTGAGTCACACCCTAAACGCCGACATGAGGTAGTTAAAACCATTTACGACCAACTGCTGGATTAAACGAAATACGGGTGAAAATACTACTCCAGTTTCATTTGAAATCAAAAAAGTATTGGACTGAGGATTTATCATTCGGGTTAGTAACCACACTTAAACCACACAAGTTTAAAGAAAACATTGCCGAACTGTTTCAAGTGTTATGTTAAACTTGAATTTTGTTTCACCCATATGGTATTGGTTAAACATTAATCGTGTATCCTTCGAGGGACGTTTCGCAGACTTTGTATTTGCTACCGTTGCCTTATATACGGACTATATAATCACGATTTTTTTACAACAGCTAATTTAAGACGTTTGTGAAGTTATGTGTTGTCCAATGCAACATCGTTTGTTTGCAGTTTGCTTTGTCTTTGCTCCTGGTAACGCTGTGAACTCGTTTGTTTTGTACGGACTTGCACATTGTCCCTGATTTGTTGGATCGCTATTTTTAGTGCCCAGAACAACGCTCGTATACCCCAAGGCCTGTCACACACAAGTCCAAACATACCGCCGTACGTGTTTTACAACTACGAACTTGTTTGGAGAGATCACCGTTACGTAATTTTGACTAACGATCACGAGGAATTTCACAATGCATGTATAAAGGTGGTCTTTGAATAGTGCAATTCGATCAATGCGTTGTGTCAAGATGTGTTTGGCCCATTTGTTTGTTAGAATCCATTGGTAAAAGCGGTCAGATATGGCCATCCTGGAGAAAAAAATCAATCACCTAGACCCCGGACTTGTGGTATTACAGCAAAAAAATGTATTGTAACAAATAAACATATCATAAAAAATATAGTTATACACTGTTTATTGGATCATTTTCTTACTTCCAAATCATTTCTTGAAAAGTGTCTGAACAATAATTGGAATGGAAAACAAAGGGCAGAATTTGTAAACCAAATCACGAAAAAAGTACTGCCTACGAGCTTTAGCTACATTACTTCATCTGGGATCCATTTGAATTGAAACAAAATTGTTTTCCTCGTGAGGGCGACAGAGAAATACGTGTAATGTGATCTATCCACGGAGGTAAAACAAAAGTCCTTGTTTGTTGATTGAACTTTAAAAATGCGTCGGTTAAAATCAAAAGCTGTTAGCTGCCAAGAACAAGACAAAGGAAGCCTATCTGTGCACTAATTTGTGTCATTTCACGACCAAATGTTGGGTATAACGTTTGACCAGCATAAGAATACTATCTCAGCTTTTTTTGAAAACAAATAGATGGGTCTTGGAAAGGTTTATCGTTCCGGACTATATAATCTCGAGTTTTTTNAAAAGCTGTTAGCTGCCAAGAACAAGACAAAGAAAGCCTATCTGTACACTAATTTTTGTCATTTCACGATCAAATGTTGGGTATAACGTTTAACCAGCATAAGAATACTATTTCAGCTTTTTTTAAAAACAAATAGATATTGGGTCTTGGAAAGGTTTATTGTTCCGGACTATATAATCTCGAATTTTTTACAACAGCTCATTTTAGTCGGTTTTAAATATGTGTTGTCCAATGCAACATCGTTTGTTTGTAGTCTGTTTCATCTTTGCTCCTGGCAACGCTGAACTCGTTTGGTTTGTACGGACCTGTTGCCTCTGATGTGTTTTATTGCTTTTTTTATTGCCCAGAACAACCCTTGTATACCTGAAGGTCTGTCACACACAAGTCCAAACATACCGCCGTACGTGTATTATTAGTACGAACTTGTTCGGTGTGATCACGTTACGTTTTGATTAACGATCGTGAGGAATTTCACAATGCCTTACAATGAATGTATAAATGTGGTCTTTGAACAGTGCAATTCGATCAGTGCGTTGTGTCAAGATGTGTTTTAGCCTATTTGTTTGTTAGAATTCATTGGTAAAAGCGGTCAGATTGTAACAAATAAACAAATCATAAAAAATATGTTTAGACACTGTTTATTGGCTTAATATTCCTACTTCCAAATCAAAAAGTGTCGAAACAACAATTGGAATGGAAAACGAACGGCAGAATTTGTGGACAAAATTACAAAATAGGACTGCCTATGAACTAAAACATTACTTATAACAACCACAGGCTAAGAAGCTACAGTGGATAAATAAAACAATTCTAAATGATGTACTGTTTTTAGATGCAGACACTGCACCAAAAGAAACTATTGGAAAGATTCGCTGGCTTGTGACTCAAGTAAAGACGTTATCAACCTACAGCGCCTTTTTGAGGTGAATTCTGTACATATAAGTGCTGCTCTAAACCAGCAGCCTCAAACACTGGCTCATAACATTTGGGAGCTGCATAACTTTTTTACCCACTAACCGTTCTAAATTCTTGAGTTTTTAAGTTGTACTAATGTTCAGATTGAAATTTTTGGGCAGGCAATTAATTGTGGTGCGTCATAGGCACCAAGTACATGGCGGCTAGGTGGCGCAGGCACGGCATTTTTTAGGCACGGCGGCTGCCACCTCGGTTTTTTAAATCTGTTTGTAGGAATCTTGCACAAGTTCGCTGGTGTATTTATAAAGTGGAAATACTACGTACAGATAGTAAAAACGTAGGCATTATATGTTGTTTATGATGCCAAATTTGTGATTGTTTACCAGGGAATCCTTGACCATTGTTACATTGCAATACAATTGAAATGCAATAGGAGATAATTGCGAGCAAAGCAACACTTGCCTTTGCTAAGTTACAGGATGCTTTATCAAAGTGTTCTTGATTTGCATGTGTTGAGCTACAACAAAGAGAAAGGAGTTCAGGGCCATATGACCCAATACATAGATACCCGTGCCCCTGCGTTATCCTTAGTTTTGTTCCCAACTGTATAAAAGGGAAGTTTGACCGCTGTAGTGTACCAGTTGTGTAATGAAACCTTTTACATGCTTTATGAGCGAAGTGAATAACTAGCCA
>QXVZ01021117.1:0-17018 GCA_008931825.1 Phallusia fumigata | reverse complement strand
ACTGTAGTCCGTTTTTAACCAAAAAATTGTAAAGAACTACAGAAATTTGTGTTGTCAAAAAGTTTCACGTGGTAAAATGCTATATGTCAAAAAGCGACAAAAATTGTGGAAAAGTTTTGTTATTGGTTGTTACTGCATTTGTTTGTTAATTTCAATATTCTGTCTTTGGCAAGTGACATTAGTATAGTTATGGCTTTGTTTAGTATAATAGTGAGTCGTCAACCTAAAAAAATCTGATTATGTTTTAGCCACCATTTTGTGATTTAACAGTAGTTTTGCATGTGCTTTGCTATTTTAGTAAAAGTAACAGATGTAGGCTGAGAAGCTAAGTGTACCTGCAATTTTATCTTTTAAAAAAAGAGATTTGTTTTTCAGGCATAGGCCAAATTTTTAAAAAAATATTTCATTTCGAATAGCAATATATCATTTGGAATAGCTAAACCATGGCTCCTCCAGAGACAATGTACTGTGCCCAGCAAATTAATATTCCCCCAGAGCTTCCTGACATTTTGAAGCAATTTACAAAAGCAGCTATCCGAACGCAGCCCCAGGATGTTCTTGCATGGTCTGCTGCGTAAGTCAAATTTGTTTTACCTTCATTTGTTGTGAGTGTTTTCTTACTTAAAGATGTTTTTGTGCAATGTTTTACACTTTTTCAAAAATTATTGGATATATGTAACACCGTGGTTGAACTGAGAACGGCGGCATATTGTGACCTGGTAATGTTATTGTGAAAAACAAATGACACAGGTTGGAAAGATCATTTATGACAATGTCTTGTTATGTTTCACGAATTAATTACTAATAAATACATTTTTTTGTTGGCTAGCTCAGTAATTTTGCTTCATTATTAAAAGCTGGCCTGTGGAATAAACTAATATTTTCTGATAGCATACAGCAAAATAAAGTTAGACCACCCTGCTGTAGTGCTTTCCTATATTCCAGTTTAAACTTCATACAGTACAGATCTGTAATTTTGAATGTCTACATACATAACAAAACTTACCTCTTTGTATAGATATTTCTCAGCGCTTTCCAATGGGGAACCGCTGCCGGTAAAACGACGTCTTGAACCGGGTGCTACAGGTTTGACCCCAGGCCTACTTGATGTCATGCACCAGCAGTTGAAAGAGAAAACTGTTGTTACTCTGGGTTTGCTGCAGAAGAAATGGGCAGAACTTGGTCTTCCTAAGCAACAACTGAGTGAAATTTGCCAAGCAGGAAGTTTTCCAGATGAAGTGGAATTCATCAAGTTTTTTGCTGTCGCTTGCAGTCACTTGGGTGGCGGGGTAAACTCCAGTTTATTTTGTTTCCTCTTCCAGAACAGGACTAATATGGTTTAACTCTTTTCTTGACTGATTTGGATGAAACTTTTACAACTGGTAGACATGGTCTTGGTGGCATGTAGTTAATCGTGTTTGTCCCCAAACCCTTTCAGTCAACAAATCTATCCTTGGGGGTCCATTTCCTTAGAACAGACAGTAATTCCATCATCTTTCTCCACTTGATTTACCAACTTTTACCACTTTGCAGGCTCTGTGGGGCTCCAGTGTGTTATAACAATATCAACCAACTGTGTCCAATTTTTTTCCCCTATACAATATTTTAACACTACACTGCTAGAAAATTGTTGTCACCATCAGTTTGGAAATATTCTGAACTTGAATTTCAAAGAAGCATGTTTTTGTCAGGAGGCTCATTAAATGTCATTGACTTTAATTGATCATTACATCCAGTCATTGCAGATTTTGGTTGAGCAGTAAGCACACTTCTAATGCTTAAACTGGAATTACTTGGTACTGAGTAAGGCTTAGCTCAGTCCATCCCTAGCCACCATACATTAAAGCTTGAAAGTTATCTTTAAACTCTTTTTTTCATCTTTTAGAACATCACTGAAGCTATGAGAATCATCTGTCAAATACTAACATCTGACCCTGATGGAGGGGCGTGCAGGATTTCATTCGACACCTTCAAGCAGCTCTACCAATACCTCGCAAGTTTAAGTGGGGAAATATCCCAGGCACAGATCGACGGAGCGATCAACCATCTTCAGGAAGATGTGTAAGTTAAAGCTAGTATGGTTCAAGTGGTAATAGAATTCTTTGTAACATCCCACTATATCTAAGTAGTCTTTTTTTGTAATTGGTCGTTGATTCCAGAGGTTTTCAATATCACATGTTAGGCCTTATTCCCAAGGCAAAGTCTTTTAGCCCAGTTGCATTTGTTGTAATTCAGAAGTGTTTTCTATCTGCAAACAAAGTGTTGTCTTAGAATTACATAATTTCCTTGCAGTAAAATAAATAATGCAATGTATCAGTGACGTGGTCAGGTGTAGTCTGTGCTGAAAAACAGTTTAATAAACTACAAGTTCACTATGTTAATGTTTAGTATTTTGACAGGGACAAGCAAGGTGGGATGGTGATGCCGAGGAATTTCCTCAGTCCGGAATGCCCCAAACTTTCGTAAACTGTCTTCCACGCAATTTACCCCACACATTTTATTTTTGATACAGTTATGTCCATTTGTATTTGTACCTCTTGATTCAGTCAGTTACCATTTTGCATTGGCAGTTTGTTTCGGATGATATCAGAGGCAGCTTTGTTCATTAACATAGCTTCTCAGTAATTTGTTAAGTGGTTTGTTTAGCGTTTCCTTTTTTTGCGTTTTGCTAACAATATAAGTTGGGTTAGAATTGAATGTTACTGACATTCAGATATTTTTTGCAGACCGTAAAAAATATAACTTTAGCATTTAAGGAAGGTAGTTAACACAACCATAGCATTAACAAGGCGATAAAAAGTTTACATTTTGTTTTTCGTACATAAAGTTTATTGTTTAGGAAAAGTACAAACAAGTGGGGACTCTTGGGGATTTCCCCAAGTGTGGCAACATCAATATGTTGCCATACTGAATGTGGTTGAAACATAGAAGTGATTTTACGCATTAAATACTTTTGGGCCTACAAGTGGCAACACTTGGCTAGGAAATGTGCAGTGACTAAAATACCCGAATCGAAAAAAAAACAGAAATGTTGTAATATCGCGAGCACTCAGAAAAAATACAAGAACATTGTTTCACCTTTTGAAAGACGCCGAATAGGTTTAAAACACAAGGTTAGGCAAAGCACCGTTTCACATAATGCCCACGTGATAACACCAGCGTGTCTGATAATAAAATGTTTGAGAACATGGACATGTGGGAATTCAAGGATCGCCTAAAATAGGGATTTTCCGGAACCAGCTCAAATCGCCGTATTCCAGGGAAAAAAAGTTCCGACAAAAAATCCGATACACCAAGACAATTTCCGAAAATTTTTTACGGTTCACTGCAGAAGCGATTTTATATGCGAGAAAAAAACAAAAATTTGCGACAAGTTTCTGAAAAAGGAGAAACTCTGATTTCGAGAAAAATAAAAAAGTTGCGTAAAAAGCGGGAAGAGCGCGTGGAGTGACACAGAGAGTGAGGTAAATGTGGAAAAGATTGCTGCTTTGCGGAGTTCACGTGAGTGCGGGAAGTTGGTCAGGGGGAAACGTCACCGCAGGTTGTGGGATATTTAGTTGCGTGATTGTAACATAGCGGGTTCCGGGATGGCTTGAAGCAGTCAACTGTATCTTGAAATAGGTGAGAATTTTGTGAGTTTTTTTAGGGATTTTACACTTTAAATTGCAATAGTCATTGGCGATTAAACTGCCGCTTGTTAACCAGCTCTATCCGAACATGCGAGGAAGGCCTGCGTCCCAAGATGTCGTATGATCGATGGGTTTTCCGTAAAAATGCGTAAAATATGGCGAAGTTTCAGTACGGCTGAAAACAGTTTGTTGTTCACGAATGGTCAGGTAACATCGTCGGGTGTTACGTCAGGCGATGGCGCCGCACAGTGGATACTTCTGGGCGTTAGGTGGCGCAGCGTACAACACGAAAAACAAAAGAGAAACCACAGAGATGGAGAAAGGAGAGACATGATGCACGACAGAGAGAAAAATGATAAAAATAAAGAAATCTTCCGGGCGGAACACGTGACAGAGCAGCTGGCGCCACCTGCCGGAAAGCAGTTTCAAGTTTTGTTGCCCTTGGATCTGGTAAAATATTGAAGTGTTTACAAGTGTTCGATTCTGAATGTTTTTAAATCTACGTGCTAAAGGATATTTAAGCACTAGTGTTTGTTCCATCTACTGTGTTGAGCGCTCTTCAACCGACATTCCGCGGAACCCTACTGTTCCGGGAAGCACTTACAGGGGTTCCGTCAGCTCAAGGCCATAAATTGTGAAATTAACAACATTAAATGCGGAACACTGAAAAAATTCTGTAAAACTTCACGGATGGTATTGGAAAATACACGTTTTTCTTTTCTGTGTGTCGAGTGTAAGTTCTTTTTATTAAATGGGGGGACTCCGAAATATTTGACAAACTAGATCAAGGGTTCTGTGATGCCATAAACGTTAAAGAGCACTGATCAACATTATTTAACTCCCAAACATTTTCAAACCAACCTGCTTTGTTTTATCTTGCCGTCAAACTCGATTTCAAACTTGTGTGGTTTGCGCGGTTGGGTAAAGTTTGTGAACAGGTTTGATCGCTGGTGGTCGAACTGTCCAGGAGCTTGTCTGTGCTTTTGCTTTTACGTAACATCCGGGACAGTGGTCTGAACATGGGAGGGAAATTAAAACACTAAGTTTGCGAATAAACGAGTTAGTTTGTACCCGAGTACTCGACCTGGGTTGGATGACAACTATGTGTGTTGAAAACAAAACAGTTCGGGCGATAAGAGTTATATAAGACTTGCTTACTAGAAAGCTGCGCGTGTTTATTCTACTGTGATGCAAAAGCAAGTTAAGTTTCGGTTTTCCAAAGAACAACTTCGAGTTTACACAGTTGGAGTTAAAACAAACCGCGTATGTTTGGCACAACACTGTATGTCAACAGGATATGCTGTTTGATCTAAAAAATGATCAGTCCTTTTTTTTGTTCCTTTTTATGCTAACAAAAAAAAGAGACGTCCACATAGCTAACACAACAACACAAACAAATACTCCATCCAGTTTGCAACAACTATAATATTTTCAATACAGTTAGCTGTAGCAAACATTTCAACAAGCCAATTTTCCCACACTGACCTCGACAAAGTGCTGCTGTTGGACTTCTTTGCGCTTGCACGCTTCACTGACCTCGGCGTCGACCTCGATCGGATCTTTGGCGCCACCACTACCGGTCTGCCGATCACGTGACCCGGTAGCCACCCTTCGGCGGCCGGTGTCGTATCGTCGGCTGCTCTGTACACTAAACACTTGCCTGTGGACAAGTGGTATGGTTAGATGTTTAAATCCCAAATAAAGTAAACCCTAACTACAACGAACACGTCTTAGGGTAAGCAAAGCACAAAAGTTCTTTTTTAACAAGTAGAATACGGAAATAAATGAGTGTTGTGTCAGCATTGTGTCGAGCTCTACTACACTGTTTTGATTAGACATAAACGTTAATTATACGTTTTCACTTTTATTCCACTTGTGGGACAGATTAACTGTGACTTTTAATCTCATCTAATCATGTTTCCTCGACTTATCAACAACTCAAAAGGAACAAATACTTGACTGCAATTTTCTTCTTCTATTTTTGTGATCTGTGTGTTATGGTGCAACCTAATGTAGGTGCAATTTTTTAGCGCCCAAACACTAATATGTCAAAAAATATGTAATGATTTGTTTGTTGGCTTGGGCGTCCTAGACGCTGTTTGCCCCAAGAACTCAGGTGTATTGAGCTTAGTTACATCAAACCTTGCGCGTTGGTTGCGATGATATCGAGCGTCTCTCCTTGCTTCACACTGATCTCATCTTCGTGTTCAGCTTGGTAATCTTGTGTGGCTGCTATGCTGTTCACCGGCTACACACACAAAGTTGGTGAAGGTTTAAAGGTTTACACGAAATATTGATGATCAGATAAGGCTGCTGAAGAAAGAAATGCACGAGGAAGAGTTGATGCAAAAATTCTAGAGCATTCTTTTCAGATAGAATTCTACCCCAGTACGCCTGCTGATTCAGTGCGACAGAATTTCAGTTTCAGTTTTACAACGACTAGGAACAAATTTAGGTTTAAATACTTTGAAATTGGAAGCTTCCAGACGAGGAATTCTTCGTGGAGTAATTCTACAGTTCTGAGGTTTATTTCACTTCACGAAAAGAATATCAAATCTGAGTTTATGACTTGATTCTTACCTTGACAGGGATGGGGGTGGTGGGGGTCATCGACCTTGCTCTTCCGTTGCTAGGCGACGGTGTTTCCGGGCTAAAATATAATAAGTGACGTTAAATTTCATGCATGAAAGCTTTAGGACAGATCCCAGTATCAAATATGCGCGTGTATTAAATTCACATCTTTTGTTAACATATGATCTGTCTTTATGAATCTATGTGCAAGAAGTGAATGATCCAAACATATGTTGACGTTATATAAGTTTACAGCAACAAACCTGTGCGTTGTGTTTGGCGATTGTGCGTCATCAGGATAGACGAACTTGCACGTGGAAGTCCGGATGTTGGCAGGTGAAAGTGGAGATAACCAGAACGATTTCGAGTTGGAAAGATCGGGGGCTGACAGATGACTGTTGAACGTCGGCCTGCATTACACATTTACAAGTTCAGCTAGACTACCTGGTTCAAAGATTTTATTATCCGCTTTGCAGCAGATTTGTATCAAGTATTCGGTTCCAAGCATCGACGATTGTGATGCACGGTACCGAGTATTCGGGTAATGGCCCGACTCAGCTTATTCCTGTTATTTGTCTTTAATAAAGCTTCGATGTTTTTCTTTTTAATATCGATGGGCAGAACAGCGCTAAATGTACCATGTTCATAATGAGTTCACCGTCGAGCGACCTACTTTATTGCAGTTTCGTTTGATCCTTTTTTTCTGAATTTTCGACTTTTTGAAAGTAGGGTTTAAACCAAGCTGCTCACGTTTCTTGCTCAGGAAAACACAAGTGACCGAAAAAGGATTAGAACCCACAACCTTGCGTGCAAAAGGCGGTCTTTTCCTCGGTTACTTTTACTTTATAACCAGTGTTTTTGTGGAAACAAGTTGTCCGGCTCACCTGACTGGAGTGCTCGGATTGCTCGATGAAGCGNCTTCCATCCACGTTTCCTTCGTTTTGACGTCACAAGCGCAAAGTTCCAGCGCTTCATTGTCACTTTTCTTGCACAGGTTGAAGCGGGTATCACTTGAGGGGATGTCCCTCAGGAGTAGGTCGGAATTTTTGATGCTGTTGCGAATTTAAATAGAAATCTGTTAACTTTTAGACAAAAAAAGTTTAAACTAACCACGTATGCTTAACAACAGAACATAAATATCCCACCATTTTGCAATATGTTCCATATATTTTATGTGGTGTAGTATTTATGTGCTGGAACAGTAAAACAAAGCAGTGAAAAATGCCTTGTTACTGTATATCACTGCGTAATATTTTAAAAGATTGCTTTCTATACAATTTGAAAAAAGCCAAGTTGTTTTCTATGCAATTCGAAAAGGTAAAATAAACAAATATATTCGAGTATTTCCTAAATAAACAGAAATAATTGTCCACCACCAGACCACTAGAGGTCATCGCACCTCGCTTTGTAGATAAATCCTCTCTCCTCCACTCGTTTGTCGACAAGCTCGCTGAAGATGACGGATTGTTCGAAGAAGAAAACTTTCCTCTCCTTCTCATGAGCTCCCGCCTCCCTCACAAGGAAAGTGTCTTGCAGAAGAAGTTTTCCTTGAGCCGCGATCCGACCCTGGGCGAAAAATAAAATTCCAGCTTATTTTGTTGGAACATTTTAAGCACAGATAAAAATGGAAATGTTTTTTGTGTAGTTTAGTGGGAGTATTAGTTATTGGAATGAGCCGAGCCAGTAGCAGATTATCCGGTACCAAACATCGCTGTTTTAATGCTCCTGGTTCGGGAATCTTATGAAAACGCATAAGCAGCGACAAATCTTTGTGACAGCAACTAAAAACCTCGGACATATCCGCAAATCAGACTATGGGGGAGAAAATGGTAGGACGGGGTAGTATTAACATTAATACTTTCATATACCACAAGCAAACCAACATGCTTTCCTGTCAAAAACTTTCAAATACGTCTAATTTTCCAATCAACTGTATTCGCGTCGGGGTTATTTGTTGGAATTTGTATTTTCGAACAAACAAAAAAATCGCAGAATAAAAAGTTGAGAAATGCTGACTCACCGTGTAACCACTCATCCTTGCAACCATCATCATGTCGTTGGCAAGTTTTGGTACAACATGCATTACTTGAACTGCTGCCTTAAGTTCCCTGCAAGGCTGGCCAGCTCGCTCGGTGAATTTCAGAAAATCCTGCAGGTAGTGAATATTTTAAAACACGAAGCATCAAAAACATATGAGCAGGTATCGTACGAAAAGAAACAACTTTTCACGTGACTGCTCAATCACATTCGTAAATTAAGCGCAAAAACTCACTAAAGACATTACTACAGGTAAAAAAATCAGTAAACAATTTAGGCAAAGCATTATTATCACAAATACAGTTGACATGCTAAAAACTGGCAAATGTAGCAAATTACAAGTCTTAGCTCTTACATGGAACAGTCAGACTTAACTACAGCTAGCTATAAGCTTTAACAACACAAATTACGCGATAAAGGTTTAGAAGAACCAAGTGGATCAATACACCCTATACGTGGGTGCTCTTATACACCCTATAAGAACAAAGTGTAGGCGAGTGATCCATAAATCCTCATGGAACCCGCTTTAATAATAAGGTAACCAGTAACACAGTGAAAAGGAAATGAGATTAAACAACTCTACCTTGAGCAAGAGTTGGTATTTCATGATTCGTTGAACGGGTTTGATGAGAAAGTCTGCAATATCCAATTTTGTTCCGACTTCGCTTTGTACATCGGTGAAGAAAGGTTGTTTGTACTTGTGAACTAGATACTCGGAGAGAGGTTTGTTCTGGCAATACACCACGTACATATGAAGTCGACGTTCCTGTAATAAACAGATTGCTGTCAGCAAAAATGTTTTGAAGTCTTTACATGAGTAAACAACAATTATAGGAACTTATGCTTTCAAAACGCAAAATTTTTTTGTTGAAATTCGATTCATTCTGGATATCTGGTTTTGGTAAAAATTCGCTGAAGACGTAGACAACTTTTAAATTGTGGTTATAATTTTAACAACAAACCATTAACATTAACTCACATATCGCTTGAATAGCTTTCCGAGATATTCTGGGTCTTCTTTGCATTTGTTTAACTCTTTTAGGAAGGTACTGAAAAAAACAAATGTTTAGCAGAGTTACAATGACAGGAGTCATTTCGAGTCACGAGTTTTAAAGACTCGGGCTGGTCTTGAACTCGCACGGGTAATGAATCGAAATAACTCGCGACTTGGCTGTTTGCAACACTTGCATTTAAGTGGATGAAATTAAAAATAAGTTATAAAATCACGTTTTGGGGGCCTGTGGGTGAACTGGGGTAAAAAAGTGTCGGTGCACAACTTCAGATACCCATCTAACATGTTGGGTGCAAATTTAAAGACATTCGGACGAGCCTTCTGGACCACCTTCGTGAAGGGGCTCATAATGCATTTGTGATTTTATTTTATGTGACAGGTGTTTGTGACTGGAATATCCATATAAAGCTACGACAATACTCTCAAATTTAAAACATTTCATTGCCAAGTATTCGACAGACCGATTAAACACGAAACCTTTTACTTTATTCAGTGAATCCACTTACTCTCTATGCCACTCATATATTTGTGCGATGTTTCCAAACAGAACTCGTTCCTTCCCCTGGTCAGGTTCGGGTAATCCACGTTCCAGCACTTTCGGCATGTAACCCTCAACTATAAGAGCTAGATCGGAAACATATTCCTTCTCCGTCTCCAAGAGTTCCTGCAACACAACAACATGTTATGGAGGAATATTAAATTGCATTAGCTGGACAGTTCTTGCCTGGGAACATAAGGAACGGACTTTATAAATAACGTACTGTTAGAAAGCTTGCAGAGTAAATACATCGTAATACAAACGTTTCGACAATCGCTGTTGTCATCATCAGTGCATGGCTACTTAAACTGGCATTTATCGGCATTTTTTGCGGAAAAAAAGATCGTTTAGCGGCCTCTTAAAATAAAAATTCGATAAATGCTTTGTTTTTGGGGATAAGCCGATCTGAATATCGTAGTATAGTATATGACCGTTCGTGTATTAAGTGTTTAAAGAAGCTCTTAACTACGGCAAAACATCATTTCACGCATACACCCACCATTAACACGTAGTGTCTTTTCTGTAACGAGGGGTCTTCACCTTCCGGGGATGCCCCTACGTCTTTTTGTGGTGAGGCCTGGGGACTAGTTGTGACGTCACCGTTCGCCAATGACACGTCAACAGTGACGTTTTTATCGTCATCGGCTGGCAGTTGGTTGTGGGATGACGTAGGGCGGTCGGTTGTCGGTCGCTTGATGATGAAAGCACAAAGTTAATTTTTTAATTGGGAAGTTTTCGTTATTTTGCTGGCGACAAAGGGCGGAGGTTATGTCAATATATGAGTGTTGTTTTGAAATATATTTTTAGGTTTTATGTCTAAATGATGTGAACTTTCAGGTTTACAGCAGCAGTTCCAAACCTAAAATGGCTGAGTAAACGCTTTAGTGGTTTTTACTAACGTTAAAAAAATTACAGATGACTCTGTGTTGGTTCGCAGACAAAACTTTGTTTAACGGCCCAACGACTAGAAAAGGTTTGTGACATGTAGGCTACAATATCTGGCACATACGAGTAAAAGCAAAAAAGGATATTTTACTAAATCTCAAAACTACACACCCTCTTTTGCCAAACATCGTTTGGGGGCGTGGCACCATCTACGTCATGCTTGAGGGCGTTGTCTTGCGAGGTCATACGCAGTGGTGAAGATTTCTGCAACGAACAAGCAAAATTTTACGATACTTATATAATCCAACGCGAGTAGCATCACAATTCCAGCCAGCACTTAACCACATGCAACTTCGATCAATATCCGAATAATTAACATTGATTTGTGATGGTTGAAGCGATGCATTGATCGCTAGACCATCGCCAAATTGCAATTTGAACTACGTGAAGGCGCGGGGGAATTTGGGGGCGTACCAGGGATGTGTCGTGAACTGTGGTTACGTGAAATATGTCTAAAGTATGAAGTAACAAAACTTTACCAGCAAGCACAACTATTGTTTTGTTGTTTGCAGGTTTTCCGCAATTTTTCAAAGCAGGAAATCCAAAGAAACCACCCACATATATATTTCTACACCACCAACACAACAAGGCTGTCACTACGCTGAGCTGCATACAAGAAACATACAGAGAAACAGCACAAAACCATCCACCCACACACCAAGCGCATTTTGCACAAGCAGTGTCCCATCACGTATTATATAGTTCGTTCTATATGTAGTTCCGGCTACCCAATAACACCTGCATGTTTGGATTCGAATTCGTTGGGTTTTAAATTCTGAATATTCGATTTTCTATATTTCGCACCTTTATACCCAAGAAACCCAACAACCAACACGACTTTGCTAATATTTCAGTGCCAGTTCTTTGAAACTTCGCATTATCTCGCCAAGGGTTGTCAATCAGCTACAGCACAAACCTTCACACGCAACACTAAAGTGTTAGTAGTGCTAACCACCAAAATGCATGCGGTTAGAAACGGTGAAATGACAGCAGCAACCAAGTCCATGTGCAGGTGCGCAACACTAACATGCACGTGTTTACAAAACCGGTGAATTGGCAGCAAACATGCAAAGCTGGCAAAATATTAATCGGTCACCGAGAATGTTTCGCTTAACAGATCTTCCATTTCTCTCCTCAGGTCGTTTGAATGCGAGTGGTTAAGATCAGGAGGTTTGGAGTCAAAATTCTCTCCACTACCCCCGCTTATTGACGTCACAGAGCATGCTGACGAACACTGCCATGACGTCACAATGAAACAACAAAAAACGACAGAACGGGAGTTAGTTTTGGGGTTGCAAACTTAGGAACAGTAAAAGGTACAACACCAAAAGATGGTTACACACAAATGAACAGGGAACAAAATAATGTGAAACTAAAAAAAATGTAGAGTAAATTTTAAAACTATCACCAGGAAATGATCTAACAAGAAACCCAAAACATGCAATATTCTATGTTTTATTTCAAAGTGTAGCTGTTTGAACCTTCGTTGATTGCGTGGGTATTAAAAGGTATAAATGGAATAGGGAGTTGGTTAAAATTATTTAATATTGCCTAAGCCTTAGGTAAAGGAATTTTAAACTTTTTCTAAACGAAAATTAGTTTTGGAAGGAAACTAGTTATCTAAAATTGGCTTGGAACATTTCGAAAGGCTTCAACTAAAAGTTATTTTATTTTAGTAACTTACAAACTACAAAATGTTTGCTGCATGCTGTTCCAAGTATTTGCAAACTGAGCAGACGGGCAGTGAAATTTGACACCACCCAATTCGCCGATTGGCAAACGACATAATTTGGTAATTGGCTTAAAGCGTTAATTTTTAACCAAGCTTTGATATTTGACACTAATCGCCTGCAAATGTGAAAGCAATTATGTTGCAGGTTTTTTAAAGGCGACACCTGTTATAATTTGGAGAATTTGTAATGCGACCTTGTTACAAAGGTAAATTACAGCATTACCTTGAACAGGGAAGAAATTAGTTTACACGTAGAGCATAGACATGTGCAGTCAAAAAAAAATTGCTTCCAGAACAGATGTGACATTTTTCTAAATAGTGTAGCAACATATACGAGTAACCTTTCAAAATCTGTACTGCAATCTTATTGTAGCACGAAATGCTTTTTTCGTAATACATGATCTGAATTTAGGCGTTAAAAAATTAAGTGCTATATAGCTAGACAGCGCTTCATATTATTCCTGCCACCGGCAAAAAACAACAAATGACGCACAGAATGTGAACCAGCATAACTTCTCTCAGCCATAACGCCTGCACATGTGTTAATGACAGACGCGACATACATGAGATTGAATGCATTCACATTACAAACTCGCATTACCTGGCTTGGTGTGGTCTGGGAAGCCAGGTTGTTTCCGACCAACGACATCGGAGGTGGGAGTGATGGGGCAACATCTTCGTCTTCCGTGTTCTCTGAGACCAGATGTTGCACTGATGAAGGTTGGAGGTGCTGGTTGGTTGCTCCGTTCGCTTTTGACTGCGACAGAAATATTAATGTTTATAACTAGGGTTGCAGCACAACATGAAAGAACGGGATTCTCGGGAGAGTAGTTTAAAGATGGTTCTTTTTGGACGTATATATCTCTTGGTTCAATTTGAACAAGGAATTGGCGATAACACCAGCTTTGCGCAAAACTCGCTTAATCGACAACAAAGTTACAGCTCGACAACCTTTAAAATACGAGCTGATGTGTTGGTAGGGTTAAACATGTCGACAAAAATGTCAAACAAATCTGATGACAGAAGGTAAATACGATTCAAATGTCTACAAAAATGTTAACTTCGAAAAGCAGAAGGGGATAAACCTTGTGGAAGAAAAACTACTTAAAAGTAAAACCATTATGGGGCGTTTTAAGATGGAAAAAATAATTAACTCTAGGTATCACTCGGTACAGGTTACCTTGCGGACTCTTCTTGCAGAAGGTGAGTTTTCCATGCTAGGTTGGTGATTATTGTGGCTTACATCATTCCCAGCTGTTGTTGTTTCAGAAACATCTCTTGCCATATTAGCTGATACTGGGATTTTGTGAACAGTAGCGCTCCCCCCTGCAACTTTCTTACGTGAAGTTGAACTCCACCATTTGCGAAAACCTGTAAAGAATCGATTTAAGAATTTGTTGGTAACAATGACTAAAGGGTTGAAAGTATAATTAAAGGTATCGGATTTTTCTTTTCAATTAAAATTGTTTAGGCAAAAGTTGACAACTAGAGTCATAAAAAGACGATTTTCAATGAACTAAGAGGTTTTAAAACTAATTAACCTTCGGCAAATCATTCATTTGCAAGTTTACAATGAAAATACAATTGAATTTGCAAAGTTGCATTGCTACAAGGACAGGGTTAAATATTAACAGAATACTAAAGATTGCAAAATCCTGCAATATAAATCGGACCTCAGGTATTGTTGCTCCATACACTAAAAGTTTTAGTTTATTTAGAGGGAAATTAGGGGAATCCGGTTTTGGTTGTTTTCTTTTCCATCAAAACTGTTTGGTAGAGAGTTAACGGTTCAAGTGATAGAGCCAATTTTTAATGAACTAAGAGGTTTTACAAATAATTAACCTTTGGTAAATGAATTGCATTTGCAGGCTTGATGCGAAACTGGTTGCAAAGTTGCACTTTTCCAAGGACAGGACAGGATTAAATATTAACAAAATACTGAAGATTACAAAACGCTGCAATGATAATCTGACCACAGGTATTGGTACAAACACTAAACACACAGCACACTTCGTTTTAAAAACCTTTCAAAACTAACATAATATTTTTGGAAACAAATTGAAAAACATGTGACTAGTCTATGTCATATTACACTTCTAAAATAACAACTAGTTAAGGTTGCAAAAAATGCTAAATGATATGATCACCAATTTAAATTAAATTTTAACAAGAATTTTAGAGTCCCCGCAAAGCCCAAAAGCATTACTGAACGCCATTAAGCGTGTTTACAGGTTGAATTTCAACCGAGCTCCAACACAAAGACATTTCCTTGAACCGTGAAAGCTTAACCAACCTGATCTCTTCTCATTGGGCAGAGTAGCGGTTGATCCTGCTGCGTTGTTGGAGTTCTTTGATGGGCGTGACTGTGACGATGTGAAGTCGCCTGCTGATGAAGAACTTCCAGATGGGTGTTCTGGGTCTCCTAAGCAAGAAAATATGGGTTTTGCATTTACACATGATTGACAGTCGCATAGACACGGAACAAAATTGAAAACTATGCACTACAGATGCTTGGAACCCTTCACAGCGCAATACAGCAGAGACAAAACCTTCCAAAACGTATGGTTTGATGCTGTATATACGATAGAATCAAACGCTTAATGCGTATTTACTCAAAGTAGGTAGTCAAGTCTTTCCGACAAACCTATAAGTTCCTCTAAATATTGAGGCGGGTGGTGGATAAATTACAACCAAAATATGGCATTTTTGATTACTTATCTACTAACGAGTAGTCCCCCAACAAGATCTTTCTTGATTTTTAATTAAACACAGTGTCTGATAAATTCTAACTGAAAAACCCGCAAATTCGACCCGGTATATTCACCTGTATTGGACTGCCATGACTTTCTGTGTTCAGTGCAATACACCAACGGCGGGCAACTCGTTAAAAACTTGTAACACTCCATATGCAGAAGTCGAGCACCAATCAATGTTAAAAACAGAACTAACACTTCATTGTTGCACCAGTAACCTATGAATCACTGCACAATGTACACTGTTGTGTGACAAACGCGTCCCAAAGTCTGCATCTAAATTTTCCTTCCTGTCATGTAGGCACAGTCCACTAACAGTGCAAGGCTTGTTTGCTTAACAATTATTAATATTGCACTTATCACTCGCCCACAAAAACCCAATCCACCACAGAGAGCCCTTACTTAACACTCGTGCATGGCACAACAAAGCAAAGAGTTAAGTGCTTGACATAGCACACTCAACATAGCGTATGACCACACCACTCACATCAGCAGTCTGTTGTGAGGGAACTTACAAAATCCCTGGGGCTTGTTAGAATGAAAGGAAAACCGACAGACTTTTTTTCAAACAAATTTTCTGATAATTTTTTTATTACCCCAACCAGCTACTTGCCGCAACTTTGTAAGTCACTTTTATTGATTTTATTTTTTTGGCCTCCATTTAAAATATATATATCCCTGGTTTACCACGGTTATACTGTGGGTTTTAACCAGAAATTAAAATCAAAAAACAAACAAAAAAACATATAAACAGCAAAAGACAAGAGATCGTAAGATATTCACTGTAATCACAATTTTAACTGTGTTGACACTCGACATTCTCAAACAGTAGACTTACAACTGCATAAAGACTGTGATGACCTGCATCCAAATTACTTTGACATGTAACAAAATAACCAGCAATTTGGCGAGTAACTGCTTATTTACCCATCAAGCCCCTCGTAGTCTAACTGACATAGTTAATGAAATTCCACTGCTCCCAACAACAGTAAGCCCCTGAAATGACAACACGTCACGACACGCGTTGCATGACAAAACAAACAATCCGAGCGGGAACATGACAACACACTCTCACTGCACGCTATGCAAGGCACCGTTCCTCTTGTAACGCTAGCGCAATTGCTATTAGCGGAAACTTATGACGTAAAATCCGCGTCCTTTACATATTCTACTCTATTGGAATGGTTAGTCATGCAGGCCGATGTGTATGGCTGCCGAACAATCACCACTTTTGCTGTGTTGGATTAACAACTCGGGTTTATGTTATGTGAAGAGATGGATATTAGATATGTTTCAATTGTATGTCGTACATAGTAGGTTCATGAACCAACTTTGTGCAGCCAACTATGTCTAAGGTGCTGAAAAGTTGAGTGAATGTGGTAGAAACAATTTAAAATCCCTACAAGGTAGGAGTTTTAAATTTCAGATTTTATCTGTTCTGTGCATCTAAAAATGGTCACGGATGACTTCGCAAGGTTGGCTTGAGACACCCGCTTCAAATCTCTTTAAAAGCAATCCGGGCCTTGTGTTTTACCGTAGAAATAAGGCGGCTGCAAGTTTTAAAAACTATTTTTGAGCGACACAGACAATTCTGTTGGCGTCCGTTAACATCATATCAAACAGTAATAAACCCTAAATTTCCCTTGACTGCATTGCCGTGCTAATTCCCATACTTCCAACAAAAACTTCCTCATGAAATGTTGATAAGTTACATCACTTGATTACAACCACCACATGATACAATTATGTCACAATAATATACATTGACATGATCGGAAATTCCAACTACCAACAAGCCGCA
>QXVZ01021114.1:0-31337 GCA_008931825.1 Phallusia fumigata | reverse complement strand
CAATATTTTGTACCTAACCCTGGGGAATGGAACAGAGTTATTGCTATTGACAAGGCGCGCCCTTGACCACGCCTCGTCCGTAGCCTGCTCCCTGCTCCTTTTTATAGAGGTTGACAAAGTGGCATTGCGCGGTGTTGTTATTTTAATATGCCTGATTAAGTGATGCACAGTTTTGAAGGCACCCATAAACGAAGGCATTATGATCTCGAATATTTGAGGTTAAAAAGGCACCAAGATCAAAATCAACAAATCAACCTGGTCGCTCCTGGGCAATTTGTTTTTGACCCTGACATACCGTTTTGCAGACACCGATGTTATAATGAACCTAGCATTCTCAAGGTTTTAAGTTAAAAACTGGAGAAACGTTGTTATAAATGTTTTAGTAAAACTAGTAGGGGTCATCTTTGGTACCAAACGTTTTTTTCCGAAAAAGTGTGCCTGTTTTTTTACTCTAGAAAAATGTCTGGTCAATCACCGGGAATTAGCTCCGGTTTTAGAATACAAGAACTTTCGAATTCGGCTTAGGGACAAGGTTTAATGGAAAGATGCTAGATTATGTATTTTCACAGCCGAATCATAAATCGTAAGCAAGGGAAGGAACGCGTCAACCATAACTTTGTCCTAAAGCGGTCACATGCATCTTAAAGACGCGTTGAGACTCGTCTTATCAAATTGGCCAGCTGAAAAAACATTGCGAAGGTAGTTGTAACGTGTTGCAACACCATAAAAAACTCCCAAGCTTTTTCCTGAGCTCAAGCGCGCCACAACGTGGACACAATTTGAACCGACGAAAATTTTTCAGTAATGCTGACCTAGGAAAAAGCACAGTTACATTGTATGTGTGCTGAAAGTCTACATTCAGACAGCTATGGACATACGCGGTCATACTTTAAAGATGGACAGGCAATAACGGGCGGACAGGCGAACCATTAATTATTCGCGGTGTCATTGGCCCGTCGCATATAGCTTCTGGATATACGACGGTTGAAAATAAGCGTGGGCAGCAATGACTGATTTCTGCTGGGTTTTTTTCCTTATCTGTTACACACTGATGTTGAAACATGCTAAGGCATGTCGTCAGTCAGTTCAAAGCAGACCTTAGGCTTTGTTTGCTTGTGGCTTGGATGAGTTTGTTTCGCATATACCCGGCGGTCACGTGTAGGGAGAAATGACCATCGCAGCATCACGTGGATAAATTCCTAAGCCCCCTATCTCTATATGTTTGTGGTTTCGCATGAAACCTAAAGTCATTATGACATACGGTACAGCATTGTACAAGCGTCTTACAGTCTTAACAGTTACGGACAAAAACGCGACGTGTCAAAATTGAAAGGCGTGAAAAAAGCAGTCCGCAAAATATAGAGGCTACCTCAGGCGTGGTTTATGTCAGGAAGATCATGCCCGTTAACCTAGGAATCGTAAATGGATGTATGGTTATTTTATATCCGTGCACGTACACATATGCGATGTTAGCGAATGTTCGATGCTCTTGCGTGGGTTGACCTAAAAAGGTGGGCTATTTTGGTGCTGGCGGGTAACAACCGGATCGGGCAAAGTTCGATGGATTCTACCGTGATTTATCGCCACAACAGCGGGCGGACGACGAATTTCGACCCGAGAGTGTGGTAATAAAGCCCACCCGATCCGCTCTTATTTGCTCCCGGCTTGTTTTTCATGGGCAAATATTACGTTTCGCAGCGGCGACGCGACGCAGAACGCTTCCTCAGTTCTGTCATTCTGCGCCGTAACGTCGAGGGCACGTTTTTTTCAGCGTTAATATTCCAACCCAGCGGGCGAGCCTATGTTTGCACGACATTATTTCCGTGTTTTGGCATGCCTAAGCATATGCGCCTGGAAGCCTTGAAGATGCCTTTGCGTAGGCAGATCACAGTACAGCTTTATACAGCAAGGGCCGAGTGATGTGGTTGGAGATGAGTGCATTTGATAGCCCCGTTATCTGTTGTACAACAAAAGAGGATTCTCGCTTCGTAAAAGGACTTGCGGTTTAAAAGGCGGCATGGCGTTTTTGATGAAACGTATGTGACATAACTAACCTTGGGTTTTTGTACACGAGGCTGCAAACCCTAGATAGCAGATCATAAACCAAAGGTTGCTGATCTGGAAAACTTTGTCCATCCTTACACAATCTGTTGCTATTTTGAGCAAATGTATTTCGGTGTTAAGCATATTTAGTTCTTTTTTTGAGTAGAGTTACTTGCTTTAAAGTATAAACCGTGCCTGTAGTTGCATTATTTTTTGTTAGTGCTTTAATTAGAGGTTTTATACCAAGCAGTTATGCTTACAAACCACTTAGAATTGCAATGGGGACTTTGATATCATAAATAAGCTCTTAAATTTGTGGTTTTGGAAGTATAATTGTTCTTTAATGTAGTGTTGAAAAGCACCTATATCTTTCCATAAAGGTCATCGTTGTAAGGTGGTTTAAAATAGGTACAATTAATGAAATGTAAACAAAACTTTTGCTAACCTTCACCGCAAAATCAGACTCCGCTGTAACAAAAAATGGGCCTAAGCACTTCAGAGCCTTGAAATGAGGAACGAGCGACTAGCTCTGCCTACAGGATCGATGTAATCTGCCCCGAAACTACCCTTGATCAACACTTAACTTCAGTTGTGGCGTCGCTTGCGCGCGTGTGATTGTGACGTTCGATTAAAGGCTGTTTGTTTTTGAGGATTGGTTCGATGGCTTACGCGTTTGTGGGCTACCGACTCTTGATGGAACGGGGCTGTTCTGTTTACCCGGAAAGCGTGGAGATAATTGCGACTTTCAGAACTCGAGTCCTTGTCAGCGAAAGTGTAATACGGCTGATTAGTGCAGTAACCCACGGATTTATGCACATTAGTTCAAGCTGTGTCTGTCTGCCTGTCGGGGTTAGGAGATTGTGGAAAGTGCAGCAGGGTAGTAAGTCCTCAGTGGGTGACATTATTACGGAGCGTTCTGTCGCTTATAAAAGCGGTAATAATAACGATTTGTTTGAAATCTTAAAGTTGTGAGGGCCCAGAACTTGCCAAATGGGCCGCGGCAGTTTGGTATGCTTTTGTAACGCGCTCTGGCTACAAATACATCAAAAAAGCGGGTGATCGCGTCAGGCAAGTGGGAATTGGTGCACCTCAAGACTGCAGCATACAAGGGTTGCGTGCTGGCGACTGGAGGTTGCAAAGGTGTGTTAAAAGCCAGGCGCAGCTTGGCAAAAATATGTCCACGACCTAGCCTCAGGCATCTGCCAACAGACGCAAATTTGTTGGTCTGTTTAGACAGTTCGACGGCTAATCGCTTAGCGGTCTATTAACTGTTAGCACGCGAGCGAAAGTTAAAATGCGATCTGGTTAGTCCTCATGAGATGTTCTTCAGTTCTTGGTAGCTTAAAATCGGTAGGGAGGAATCTTTTGCAGTTCAGTAAGTTTCTAGAATGTTTGCGTCTAGTTTTATAGGCGAATTTCGGGGTGGCCTATTTGCAAAAGGCGTCAATAATTGTGTTTGCATTTCCTGGTAATGGGGGGCTTGTATGGCAAATATGGTGGTCACGAGTGTGTTAAAAATAGCGCGAACCGCAGGCCGTGAAGACACCTTAGACGACGGTTTACAGCTGGTGTTTGGAAGATGTAATAGCCTCGGCGCAGCGCTAAGATACTAAACCGCAGCACCTGTGTAGGTTTGCGGACAGGTCGAACAACGCGGTGTTGGTCAAACAGCTGATAAACAAGATGCGTAAGGCATTTGCGCAATTTGTGGCGTAACCTTGAAATATTTACCGCGGCTGAAAGCATACAATTTCGAAACTTTTAGACAACACCCAGCAAGTCTAAAGCATTTGGGAACACAAGAGTAGCTTAACATCATACCTGCCAGAAAGATCGTACATTTATGTTTCTAAAACAATTAACTTTGACATTAGTTATTTTGAAATACAAATTAGGGACGCTTTGCATAAACGCTTAAAGCAAAAGTTTGTAGATTGGTCTAAAATCAGATTGGCAATTTTGTCACTTATGAAGTTATTTAAAATCTATTTGTGGTCATTGCACCAAGCTCGCTCGTGAACTAGCTTTGTATTTGCGCGACAGTATTAATGCTAGGTATTCTGCTGGAGCATGTATATAGGGCAAGACTTAAAAGGTGGCTTATAATCAAAAACATTGCTGACAAAAAACTGTATGTAGGGTATGCATTTACATTGTAATGCAAACGTTTCAACGATCGCTGTTGTCATGATTAATGTAAAAGTGTATTCACTACACAAACAAGCTCTGTAGCAGTTATGTTTTTAATCATGTACATACTGTGCGGCAATTATAGGCTGTCTGCAAAAACTCTAAATCAGCCTAAAACTGTGGGACTTTTAGAAGCAATATATATTTAACAGGTCGCCGTAGTAATTAACCTCTTAAGCGGACCGGCTAATTTTGCACCATTACGTATCGCGCACTGGCAGGAAGCGCAGGAGCTCACGACAAAGTGTGCTGCTCACGTCATAATCCTGGAAAACGTCAACAAAGGCGCGAAACATTACAACGAAATTAGGTCGATTACACGGGGAAGGCACAGCCTACATCGGGTCGGGCAGCGGAGGGCGATGTACCTGTGAGCATAATGAGCGCCTGCTCTTATGGTTTGTTTGGATTTGACTCGTGCGGTGACGTAATAATCATTGTCGATGGGGGTAATTACTTAGTGGGCTGAGGGTGTAATAACGTGGCACGGTACGAAAAACGCGACCGATTTTGAAATTAGGTGCCCGTTTCGGAGCTGGATAACTTCACATGCGAAGGCAAAGGACATTAGCGACTGGAACGGTTTAAGAAGGTATTCCAAAAAGAGGAAAGGACCTTGGATTTATGACACAAGTTACGTTGTTCTGAAAGTTTGCCTGAGAAACGCCAAGTAGAATGTTGGGACTGCACCTGTTTCAACAGCGCGGGAGCCTTGCTATGTAGACACTTTATTACGACCGCAGATAAGAAAGCAAAAGGACGCATAGCTTCGTAGTACGACCNCAGCCAGCTGTTATACACGTATTTGCGGCCGCAAGGGTAAATACTTGACCGATCAGGCTCCAATTTTAAACAACGTATAAGAAGCACCCCTTATACATCCGTCCTAAATTTCAATACATTTGGATTCCCCCCCCCCCCCCCCCCCCCCCCCAAACAAAAAACTAAATATTTGGGGTTAAACAGGTAGAAAATTGGTGAATCCAAATAAAAGTCACAAAAAACTTTTAAACACTTTGCATTGTATCAACTATCAAAATAGGAAACTTCTAGGATACTTACTGTGTTAAATAAAGCTGTTTAAAAAATTTTACACTTTAGGGGCCTGTGGGTGAACCGATGGGTGAACTGGGGTTCAAAGTTGTCAGTGCACAACTTCAGATACCTATCTATCATGTGTAAAAATACAAAGAAATTNACGACGTTGTCAAGTGTGCGACGAAGTGCAGCGGTTATGACGTGGCTGGGAACATGGGCGGGAATGATGGAAGTTGAAAGTTATAGATGGTCCGACCTTGATCTCACATCAACATGCGTCAAACACGCCCTGTTAGTTCTTGGGCGACGAAAACTGAAACAAAGGCCCGTAAAGGGTCTACTTTCATGCGTACCAGGGCACCGGAGGAGTGGAAAACGGAAGCCCACTTGTGCTTAAAGGTTGCTTTGTATTGGAATTGTCACTTGAATGATTTGCGTAACTGATTGATTTTGTGCGTTTATAAAACTGGCAGGCACAGGTATAGCAGACACAGTAGTAAATTTTACGTACCCGGGGAGACCCATAAAGGTCAGACAGAAGCGACGAAGAGTCTTCTATAAAAATAAAGACTTGGGACCAAATTTTAACGTGGTATTTCAAGCATGCTGGCAGTGCCCGTTTGATGTTTGACAATACGGCGTTCATTGTGTGCAAGCCATTGTCATCGTATTTGCCCAGAGTGCTGTCTGAACTGCAGAGGTCGGGTTTATGTTCTCAAGTTCAATCATCGCTTTAAGTTTATTTGACGAGGATATAGGACGCTGTCAAAAATTATACGTGTCATTCACGTGCAACCTGTGGTCGCGTTGTATAACCTGTGTTGGTTCAACAGCGCTATCAGTGGCTCTGTAACCACATGAATAAGATCGGCTGTTTTATTGGCTTGTTTTAGGTGGCGGGTTGCCGTTTGATAGACTGCCAGGAAAGGTGGTTATCAGCAAGGCACCATCTGCTGGGGACTTTGACTTTTTTTACGGCCCATTTTTTTGTGAACTCAAGGTTGTTAACCTTGCGGCGAATTTGCGAGTGAAGTTTGGGGTACAAGTTTGATTTTTTGTAAAAGCTGGCTTTGTTTGGGTAATTTTTTAACCTCACAGGAGAATGTATTGCTAAAACATGAATAAAGGGGCGGTAATAATCACTACATCTTGTTTTGCAGGCACTTAGCTAGCTAGGCTAAATCCAACCAAAAAGTACCAATATTAAAAACGATAGCGAACAACTAAGTCCATTGAAACTTATAAACTTGGACTCGGACTATTATACAACACAAGATACGTAGAAACTGGATACAGATGGATTTACAAAAGTGCACATTCACATTTTTATTCCTCGTTCTTTCACAGTGAGTAAAATTTCGAGAACTTTGCATGACATTAAAAAATGTTATTTTGCCTTAATCTCGAAGAACCAAAAAAGTCTAATTGGGTTGTGCTAAAAAAGGGGTCCTATTGCATTATAATTCCACTGACACGAGGTTAGCGTGATTTTTGTTTGATTTTAATAAGTGTTTGGGTTTTTTGTGCGTAAGTGATGCATTGCATTAATACTTTAAGCTCCCTGATCAAGAAAAACAAGATTCCAGCCAAGTTTCGAACAGCCAACTTTACGAATTTCGCCAAATATTAGACTTGTAACAACAAATGCAACTAATTTTGGGTATTTACAAATGAATTTAAAATATCTCCAATATACCACTCAATCAAGTTTTACCCACTAAATACCTGAAACCTTAAAAATAAGCCAACGAGATGTTTCTACACCGCAGCCGTGATTAATGTCCAACTAATCGTCATGGCAGACGAATAACTGTGGAATTACTCATGATATATATACAGTACATGTTTGCCGATCGGCCTCCTGCTTTTTACCACGCGAATTTGCTTTAGGCGGTTTACCCGTGTGATCTCCTGGCGGGATCAGTCGCGTGGTACCCGGCAACTTTGTTCCTCTGCGCGGCAAGATTTTCTTTTGAGGCTTACGATAATGTAATCCACACAGCCGTGTCGGCTTGGGCGAGTTTAAAGCGATTTTCTGTTGAGAAACGAAGAACGCCCGACATGTATGCGACAGGTGGTGGATTTGTATGGTCGCGTTTTGGCTTCCATCTTGCCAATACTGGCAGATTCTCACGGGGTGGTCCATCACAAATGTTTTTCTCGCGCTATAAGTAAACCTACTCTGGGAAAGCGACAACTGACACTTCAAGAGGGGCATTTATCTATAACAGCACTAAAATACAAGACAATCTTTTGAGCCTGGCATTATTATGCATTAAAATTAACAGCGAAAAATACAACTTTCGACCAAGTACTTATCAACCCTAATAGAACGCTTTTTGTAAATGTAGTTTAACGTTGTTTTTTTTACAGAACACTCGCGTACAAAGACTACTACCATTTGGGAGGAGGGCACAACGAACCTAGAAGGGAATCGCGACTCACTACCCGTATCGTATGCGGGAATGTCCCTGGTTTAACTCCCAAGCAAGTCGCTCTCTGTAATGAGGATCCACATGCAGTTGCATCAGCTATACAGGTTGGTAATGTATTTTGTTCGCTGTTATATAGACACGCCACATTTGGAAGTGGTATTTTGCGGAGGTTGGTGACATCAAAAAGTGTGACGTCAAACAAAAGTATAATTGCTCGGGTAAAATGAAAATTGGTTCGAAATTTAACTTTAGCGAAAAAAAAACAATATGTCCGGGCAAAAACGGTGAAATTGATAAAATAAAGCTAAAAAGGTACTACTTCAGCGTCAAGGTATACACTCAGGAAGTTTAAAATATGCGTAGTTTATTTATTTATGCTCCGCAATATCCTGTTCCAAGGCTATATTCCACCCACCATTGCATCCTAATGGCCTGTTTTGATTTTTACGGCACAACGTGAACCGAATCGCGGCAAAAGTTATGAAAATAGGAAACTGATTCGGACATTCGACAGCCTGTTTTTCGCGCATGTGCAAATGGTCTTCTCAGTTTGCGGGTTTGTTTTCTTCCTGTTCCCGGTATTTTAAATGTCAATTTACGCGAGATTAGGGCAATGCAGTGAAAGATATAATTTTTGGTTTTGTATAAGTTTTGATCCAACTTAGGGCGTTTTCATGAAAAATTGCCACAATTTACAAATGTTTTAGACACAGTTTATTACATTTGCATGTAAGTTTAAATCGACCTTTTTGCAGAAGGACAAATGACAATCATGTTGTTACATTTGTGATTAAAGTTCAACCTAAAGTTCAATCTTTGCTTAAAACATCACGGTTTGCAACTGTTTGTGTTTGCGCTGGTACATTTCTACTAATAATCACACACATCAAAACCTTACCAAATATGTCAGTGTAGTCTTATGCACTTATTCGTTGCACTTCACAGGGCCTCCATGTTGGAATTCACGAGTGTAAGCGACAGTTTAAGAATCACCGCTGGAATTGCAGTTCCTTGGAAACCAAAAACAAGATGCCTTTAAATAGCGTGTTTCTTAAAAAAGGTAAATTGGGCGTACAGTTTCAGGAATTTATGAGTAAGCGTGGACCTTTTCAAAACATTTATGTGCATAATTTTTTCACCACATTTACATGTAAAACATTCCTTTAAAAAAATTTTTTTTTCGATGACTTTCGTCCGATAAATCTCTTTCAACTTGGATTTCTTTTAACATCATTGCTTTAATTTCAGCCTCCGGTTTTAAGGAGTCGTCTTTTGCATACGCAATCACGGCAGCCGGGGTCGCCCACCAGGTGGCGCACGCGTGTAGCCTGGGCAAAATCAACGAATGTCACTGCCCGCTGTCAGCAGGTCGAAGAAAAAAAATCAAGGTAGATTAATCAAAAAAATTGCTGTTTTAGCATTTAATACCGTAAAAAGCACACGGGAAAAAAATTACATTTGTGGCTGCCCAAAAGCAGTTTTCAGAATGTAGAACACAAGGCGCAATTCAAAACATTGCTGATAGAGAGCTTGTACATTGTAAAGACATCGTACTTCAAAGCTTTTAACAATCGCCAACAAACTCAATTATGTCTAATTTAATTACGTTTTTGGAATATAACTTAATATTTCAACAGTTAACTAAACCACATGTCCAATGTTCAATGTCCACAGGTGACAGTGTGTATGATCAACACCACTTTGAACAACAGAAACGAAATGCATGATTTTGAATGTAAGCTTAAACTTCACAAATAAACAATATTTTTTGCCATTTACAGGACAGTTTTAGTGCCGGGGACAACATGAATCGCTTCAAATACTTCGGCTGCAGCCACAACATTAACTTCGCGATCAACTATTCAATTAAATTTCTCGACCCGGAGTCGACCAAGGATCATACTTCAAGGGTCAGGCAGCATAACAACAGAGTTGGGCGACTAGTAAGTATATTGTTAGCTGTAAATGAAGAAATTTTATAACTAGAGCAATCGCTAACAGAAGAAAAATTAGCAGACTACAGATAATTTCTACATTTGAACGCCTCTAAAAGTCATCGAAAATTATTTGTTTTGTTTAAGTTATACGAATGAAACGCCACACTTTGTACAAAGTCTGCTCTTTAGACAATAAAGCATACTTCAAACAAATTTATCAACTAAATATATATTCCACACTTTAAAACCATGGAAAAAGGCCTGGTTGCCCACTTTACATACTGTGTAATTGAAACGATGAATTGAAAACGTTGCCATATTTTTATCATGTAAATTTGTGCCCAGATTGTCGGCAAAAATATGAAGCGATCATGTCGTTGCCACGGGATATCAGGGTCGTGCAACCAGGAAACATGCTGGTACCAAACACCGAACTTTCGAGAAGTCGGAGAAATGATCAAGCAAAAATACGAATCCGCACAATACCACGGCGAAATACCGTAAGTTGTTTTCAAACACTAACAATAGTATGAAAAATATCAAATTCTGTCGCGGTCGTTTGTTTCCTTAGGCAATAAACTTATATCGCATTGCTCCAAATCAGTAAATTCGTATGGCTTGATGCAAATTGAAGTCACGAATTTTCAAAAAATCGAAAAAATCAAAAAATAACGTACAACGAAACTGCAGTGAGACGCGTAATTTGACCATGGACTCATTGCGGGCATAACGCATTCAAGAGTTGTTCCGCCCACCGAGATAAAATGAAATAAACAAGCAAACAATAACCTTTAAAACGTTCCTGTGGGACCACGCTTTGTGTTGCTGCGATCACTGATCTGTTTGTTTTTATGTCTGAGACGATAAAGTATGCGTTGAGCGCTGGGCGCAAGCACCTGGCCCGTTGATACAGTTTAATCTCTCAGTGATATCATCAGTCAACAAAGTGGAATGTCGCAAGTTAAAAACAGCCAATGTACACTGGCGTTTTGGACGTTTTTTCCACTATTGCGTTCTTCGCGTAGTAAATTGCTAAACACAAGTGCGATTCGCAAAAATGCACACAAATTTATTTGTTTGGCGATGTGAGCCACCCTCCAAACATGTACAATTGTCCTACAGAAGGAAAGATACGTTCTTCGCTAAAAATCAAACATTTCGCGCAAAAATGTAGTTGTTTGTCAATGTTAGCAATCTTCCATACACGTATATGCAATTATCCCACAGAGGAAAAGTAACTTTCCTCTTTAAATTGGAACATCTGCGATTGATTTGTTATCAAACACCTAATTGTTTCAATACAATTGCAAACAACGTTACATGAAAAATGCATTAAAATCAACGAATTCGGTACAAACCAACTAAGCAGTGTTCGACAGTGGCTCGCAATTTATGGCCAAACTAAACAACAGAGGCTGCTGGTGCAATTATATCGACAAACGCGTGACACGCGAAACATGTTCGTTGTTGTTTGTTCAGTGACCGCAAAATACTGGCGCAACAGCTCCAGTTTTTGGGTAACTTGTTTGTTGATAACTTCTGGGAAGCACAAAAACCTATTCCATGTCGTCTTTATCAGGCGACGCCAGTGGGTATAGACAAGAGATACGGCTTCGTTATCTTTGCGTGGGTATGGCACCATCTACATGTCAGCCAATGCCAAAAACACTACGGCCCAAAACATGAAGATTGCGCCACGGTGTCAAGGGCTAAAGATGGGGTTCTGATGATAAGACCTACTTGGTATTTGGCAGTCAATTTGTTTGTACTTTCTGCATAGCGAATATGACAATGTACTGCACTACAGAAGGCTAGAGTATCGTACACATCTTGTCCATATAGGTCACACACAAAAATGTACTTACTGCATAACCGGTTTAACTAAAGTAGCCTTAGGTTTTACAGTTGTGAACCAATTTGTCTAAGACAAAAACAAGCATCACGAAACTTTAGTCACGAGTTACCATCAGTACACAACTTTTTGTTAATTGATAAACGATTAATTTACCACCATCACCAGTCGAAATGCCTTTTCTACTAAATTAGGGCGTAGTTTCCTTGAAGATCTACCACGACAACGTTCACGCGGTCTTTCAATTTGCATGGTCCAAACTTCAGCTTTATATATAGTGTAATCATGATCGTGTAACGTTTAACCTAGCAACTTTGCAAGACGCAACAGTAAATCTACGCCGCAACGGTCTACTAAGGCGATGCGCACTTACAGATAGTTTGTTTTTGACTTTTGTTAAATTGTTATTATTGCGTCAAAGCCAGGTCGCGCAAGATACACGGGGATTAACTACGCACTACGGCCTTGCAATTTTTGTCTCCTGCCTTCAGGCCTTGTCCTTATGCCGTAAAAAGTCCAAACTAGCTCAACGCCTAGAAAAGAGCACAGGTTTGTCTGTGGCAATCCGTATTTTTCAGTCTCGATAAGAATTCATTTTTAATAATTGTCGATAAAGCAGTATGTAAACACCGCAAGGCCACACCCAGTGTCTAACATACACGCAGGTGCAAATTTTGGGGCCGCACAGTTTCGCTGACCCCGACCCAACAGGAGATCATACGCGGCACAGAGGTAAAGATATGTTAGAGTGGCACGAAAACATGCCGCAAATCTTGCTTAGATCGCATGATGCTGTCACGCAAGTGGGAACACCAAGCGACGCGGGCACGCTAAATTGAATATTTTCGCCTACGACAGGACCACAAACACCCGCAGAAATTATCCCAAGTCGCCCGATCCAACTTGAATGAACCGAGGCGACCGCCACGTATTTTTAACTCTGTGTCGGATTTTGTCGCCTCATGGCGTCGATATCTCCAACGGGATCGCAGCTATGATTAATCTCAGGTTAGCGACAGGGATTGTTTGTGAGTTGCCGAGGCCGCAGCAGCAGATAAGACTCATCACCACCCGTTCTATTCCCTTGCATCGTTTCTCACAAACCTCTGTTTTCAATTTCGAGATTTTCGCGCCGATATGACGCTTTTTGGTTGTATTGTTTTTGTGTGATATGGTTGGACATGTCGTAGTTGCCCCCAAGACTGATTTTACCCTGATCGCGGCGTTAGCTGTGATGATCAAAATGGGGTTATACGGAGTTTGACGAATAAGCGGAATTTGCAGTGACCGAATACACTTGGAATAAATGTAATTTTTGTCAAGGAGAATAGATCTTTCGCGAGAAAACTCCTTTTTGCCAAGACCCCTTTGCCCGCAAGCCCTGTAAACAGCAGTTAATCAACACGCACCAAAATATTTAATTAGACGCTCATGGCTAAGCACAAAATGACTGTGAGATCCCGCAAAAGTGATAAACGATGGCAGTGAATTTGACACCGATCGTGCAGCGGAAAGCGCTTGTCAGGACAGGAAAGTGAATCATAAAATGCATTCATAACACAGTTGCGATTTTCCATGAGCGATTTATGTCGGAAACCGATTAAGTTGGACATAAGCAGCTAAGATGTGCTGCGTTGTATTTGTTGACAGTCTTCGAGTTTCTGCGTGCGGCCTTCATTACTCTGGTTTGTTTGTATCACGTCTTTGCTTGGGTTAAGTAGGTTTCTAAACGAACTTCGCAAGTTCAGCCTTGGCAAGTGCTTTTCAAAACGCACTGGACACTTGATTTAGTTTTGTGGAAGTATATGCATATCCACAACCGCTTTTTGCCGAACCTTTGTCAAGTTAAACGCTTAACCGAGTTTGAATGCACAAATCTGTTCAGAAACCCACTTTAAGTGGCAAACAAGACAATTTTAACCAAAATTTACAAAAAAAATCCAATTAGAAAGTGCAAAACATACAATCAGTCTCAACACAACATGCTTGAAAATTTAAATTTTGCGCGCATGGGACAAAAACCGCCGTTTCTGCAATCCGTTTAGGTTTCATGTTACTTAGGCAAGGTGTTGTTCGAGCGGCGTTGACGTGGTTCTGCCGACCGGTGCAGCCTGGGTGGCTTATGTTGTGTAAGCGTATGCGGCGGCCAAGATCGTAAATCAAAAACTTTGCTCGGGGCCTTTTATTCAGTCAAAAAGCCACGAGTTGGCGAAATCCGAATTAAAAAGACAAACATAACTAGAATGTATGCGTTGAAAACAAGATTTAACACCGTGGTTCATGATTTAGTTTTTTAACTCGTGTCTTGATTTGAAGTTTTTAATAGTTTGTCACTATAAATTGACCCAAGTCGGCAATGACAATTGACCATGATTTTTTGCATCTACAGGAACAACGATGTGCGACCGAGCAACGCTGTTTCAGTGGCCAGCAACGACGCATTACTTTACTACACATCATCTCCGCGTTTCTGCAGTCCCAATCACAGGTTGGCTGTGGCAGGAACTAAAGGCCGCACTTGCAGTCGTACGGCGCCACCTACCGACCCCAGCAGTTGCCACCATATGTGCTGTTCGCGAGGCTACGAAACCCACAGAGAAGTGAGACATGAAAAATGTCATTGTCGGTTCCATTGGTGCTGCTACGTGGAGTGCCAGAACTGCACCGTCTCGGAAAGAGTGTCTGTGTGCCGCTGACGGACATGTAAATGGTTCTAATGGACGGGCCTACCTAGGTCTAGCGCACTGTGGGATATCAAGCGCAGGCGGCGAGCGCCACTTAGCGGTTCAACTCTCGAATGTTTTTAATCGCAAAAAGTCGCCAGGGCGTCAATGGAAGGACACAGCTTTGCTACATCAATGTTCCGGTAACGGTTATTGATCAAATGGATATCTATGCATCAGAATTACAACACAGACAAGTCGGAAACTTTGCGATGCTTTTATGCAACTTAAACGCCGGACACAAACGAAGTACGGACTCTGACACAGAGTTTTTTTGTGACAAGGTGTTATCGTTTTAACTTGATTGTTCAGTTGGTTCATTTTCAAGACACGCCGAAAACCGACTACTTGCCAAACAGCTTTTTTCAAACAATGCCCAAGACAAGTCGCATCTGCTAAAGAGTTTCTTCAAGCACACCCCGGCAGACTGCATTAATGGGAGCCAGAAAAAGGTCCATCGAAGCCACAAATTTACTTCTCAAAAATTGCGTTACATTTTAGTTACATTTTTGCAAATCTGCCAATGCCAGTTTTGTTCCATGTGCTTCTGCACAAAACATGCTTTTAATTTTTGAAATCTACACGTCTGTCACGCAAAGTGACGACCAAAAAGTGGCCATTTGTTAGTTTTCCATGCCATGAGCCAAAGCCTAAACCTGCCCCCCAAGTATCACCAAAATGAAAATAAAAAAAACAAGTTCAAATTTGGCTTAATGTTTATTTTACGGTCATAGTTACTACCCGAAACTCACATACCCTTATAGTCATGTAGACACATAAAAGAAACAACTCAAGATCATTTAAACACCACCAAATCTTGTTGCGTTTTTAATAACGCGACTGTTTTTTACAAGTGAGCAACCGTCAACTTTTTTACGCAATTTATTTTCTCTTTTTTTGTAAATGAGATGAAAAAGTTTTATTTCTTCTCTCCTTATTTTTACTTTTCTACTTCCGTCTTCAAGTGTGCCTATTCAGCCTTTACACCAATTCAACACAGTTCACATTTTCGTATATTAGCAAAGTATTTTTTAAAACACAAACTTTGGACAGAATCACAAGACAGCCTTTTTTATCATGTTCCATTTTGTATCAAACCAGTTTCAATGCAATCTGCAGGTTCGAGGGTATATTTTTGTCCAGTTTCCAACTTTTCTGTTACGTTTGTGCCTTCTTTCCTTTTTTCGCTTTATTTATGTATACGTTTCGAATTTTATTAAAATTGCAATAACCCTTCAATCATTTTTGCGATGAAGCAGCCTATGCCCAATCAGTACAATTCAGCAAGGAATCCAATCCAATGTTTTTAAACAAGTGTCAAATAGGGTGCTGATGGAAAAGTTTGAAGTGCATATTTTTGCATCGAGATGCTCTTTTTAAACTTGCAACCAAACGGTGCCCCAGTATAGGCGATTAAACATAGAGTCAGGGTTTCAACAGGCTTAAAACCAGCGCCCAGCAACCCCATACATGTATCGGTATGGTAAACTTTTTTATCACAGTCAGTCAGACTCGGAGGATGCTTTTTATTACAACTAAAGCTTTTTAACGGACGGCATTTTCCACTAACATTCAGTATAAGTGTCACTTTAGCATTCTGACTCAAACGAAAAGAACAGACAAGTATATTTGTCAAATATATATTTAGTACTATTGTCTATGTTTCGTTGTCTAAGGTTAGAACCACAGTCGTAAGACACTAGCGCTATCTAGCGGTGGGGTTGAGTCAATTTGAGCTTATTTCGCTCGGTAAAAAAATCGTAGGGACACAATATCACTTAGGCCAGTGCTCCGCAACATTTTACCCCTAGGAAATGTAAACGTTGCAGCTGGTTAGCATTTCAATAATCCAAACTCTAGTTAGAATACCAAGTGTGCCTAAAAAAAGGTTGCTGAGGACTGGCTTAGGCAATCACCACGCCGGGAACGCGTTAAAGGCTGATTCACACCAGATGCGTCTACCGGTTTGCGGTACGATTTTTGATCTCGCGACAAGCAGCGGGGCATTTACACTAGCCGGGACCAAAGTTTATCTATCAGAGACGGCCAGTGTTTTATGTTTGATAGATAGACTTTGGTCCAAACTGGTGTAAGTGCCCCGTTGCTTGCCGCGAGATCAAAAAAAACGTACCACAAACCGGTAGACACATCTGGTGTGAATCAGCCTTAAGACGTAAAGCGCAAAAAGGGCACATTTATTAAGTCAATGTGGAGCGTGATATAGCTACACTGTCAAAGAGTCATCCTTAAACGACATACAAAACGTGCCTACCTGTTACTTTAGAACCATGGACCATATTCGAAAACACGTCCTGTAATCAAATTCGTCCCTGTCATTTCGCATGCTTGATTGGTAGGGAATGGCAGTTTAAGTCAACACAGTCAAAAACAACAAATGACCTCGCCTACAAAATCGTTAAATTTGTAAAAAAGAATCCATTAAAACATTTTTAAAGCTATCCTACAGGCCCAATTACTTACTCACATTTTTTTAACACAAGTCTACTCTACTGCATGCTGAGAAACCTTGCCTCAAAAGCTTTCAAGTTTAATAAAAACACGGGCCTGGTTTTAGAAAACCAAGCGCAAGAATAATCTGTTTTCAACGCGTAATATCTAAATGCCAGTCTTACCACTGCCAAACGTTTAACTTCTAGCTGTTTCTGCAAACTCTTGCTTAACAATAAGCTCCTTAAACACTGGGGCAGTTCTTCTGCAGTAGCTCTTACAAAAACGCGCCAAAGGTAACAATCAAAGATTTGAGAACTGTGCGCCGTTTGACACGTCATAATGCCAAAAGCACAATAGTCTTGATCTATGATTACAGCAACCTTCGAACAACTGTTTTTACCACACAGGCGTGGTTATATCCACACTTTTTGTTTTGTTTACCAAGTAAACTCACAAAGACTTCCATTCATGATTCATGTCAGTTTATTTAAATACGCAACATTGTAGACTCTACTCACATCAATTTGTAATCAACGATATAATTCGGGCACATTGTGGGAAAATAACTCTCATAGAAATTGTTTTATTTCACATCGATTCGGGCAAATGAGTGATCATAACCGAATTGGTTTTCCACGTAGACCTCATATTTGCCGCTATCTTTCTTCGTGGCGTTTTTGATCGTAAGAATGGTGGTGTCCCCGTCAATATCCCAGAAAAGATGATCGTCTTCATCCACGTCTTCACCATCTTTTGCCCAACCGACCTTGTGTATTCAACATTAGGCTTTATTAGGTTTTCCAACTTAAAGTTCTATAAAACTCAGGCGATGCTTTTAGAATCAATTGGATTTGCTTATTTTGAAACGTAAAATTAGGTATCATTGTTTCTGACTTTGAAGTCCAAATTTTAAAAAATAAATTCATATACTTTTCAATATCGGCCTAAAATGAAGAAACCTTCCTAAAATTACGGATTCCGAATAACTACGAACAAGTCACAAGGAAAAACCCTCGTTAAGCAAACATGGTCATTTATAGACGTAAGCCAAACTATGTCATACGGTACGTCATCATTCTAACTTACGTCAGGCTCTGGGTCTCCTCCAAGTTTAGCAGACATTGTGATACAGCACCCGCATTTGACAGCCTGGTTTGGTGGCCCTTTTTCAATCTTAGCTGAGCCTGTAAAACAGTTTAAGGAACTTACAGCTTTTAACTTGGTGCTGTTTTGAATTGTTAACTAAGAACATAGTTTTCTAAAGCACAGGTTTGAGTGTGTTAATATGCTGTTTAAATTGTGGTGTTTACATCAACAATAGTAGAAACCCAATTTTTTCATGCTTACTGTTCACTGTGACTTTAGCAGAGTCGAAGGCATCTCCAAACTGGTTGTAAGCTTTACATGTGTATGTACCAGCATCCATTCCATTTAAGCTCCTAATGACCAACGCACACATGTCGGGTTCTTCGAAAACGATCACGTATTTGGTGCCCTCCTTGATCGGCTGGCCGTCCTTAAACCACCTGCAGAATTTAGGCGCTAGTTAAGAGTTTACCAAATCGTTAAAGCAAAAGTACCGAAATTTTCGTTGTTAGCATGTTATAAATGACATTATAACGTATAAGATGTAGCAATAAACGCAAAAATCAACTGTATTTTGTTTCATTTCTCTTGTTCTTGGGAACAACACCACCTGAATGGATTTTGCATAAAATGATTGAATCGCCAAGCAATCTAATCAATTGCCGTTGTGCTTGAAAATACTGTATTTAATTTTTTACTTCGAGGAAATAAAGGGTTCCATTTGGTTTACCACCAGACGCAACAGACGGTTGTAACGCGGAAGAAATTCACCAGACTAAAAAATGGTGAACTGAAGGCCGGCTATGATTCGGCATAATGCCCCTTGTAGGCCTGTTGTACTGTGATTCAAAAAAGGTGTAGCTGGCCATTGTTTGCGATGCAAAATGTCACAAGTTTGTGCAGTTTATGTTGTCGAATAACTTACTTTACTGTGGGGTCAGGGAATCCTGCCAATCGCCCTTCGATTCTTGCTGAGCTGTCCTCCAGGGAAGTAACGTCCTTGAGTTCTTGAACAAACCTAAGACAATGTAAAATTTTGTTAACTGCATTAACTCCAGAGCTGCACCTGTGTCGTCCATGTTTTTGTAGCCAACTCAATAAGTATTTTATTTTGCTCTTTTACCAAAACCTATGTAAACTCTTGCCATATCTCGGATTATGGCAGTTGAATTACAGTAATCCAGTGATTCCCAATATATGGCGCCCACTCAACGAGGGGGTATTTTTTCATATGGAGGGGGGTCTAGTTCCGTGTTCCATTATTACTTTTACACCAAGGAGCTTTTAATACCAACTGCTGTCCGAAACGCTTGTCACTTTTGTACATATTACCATGCTTCATTGGCCACCTCTGCGACAATTTGTTCACATATCTTTAGTTAAAAATTGTATTTTGCTGGGAGGATTTATTCTATGTATATATTCCTAAACAAAATGTTTTTCTGTCCAAAGGGGCACAAAATAATTTTCCACCAAGATACCTAAGAATCGCGACTCCCATGTGCTACCAAGGTTGTGGGTTCTAATCCATCAAGGATGATATGAAACAGACGAACAAATGTGTGATGAGACATTGTGCACAAGAACAACTGACCTAACGAGCCTTAAAATCGTTTGACCAAATACCAAAATGCGACAAATCACCCCTTAGGTTGCTACTCACTTAGGTGGCCCATCTTCCTTGATCTTCTTGCGCACTTGATGTCCACGAAAGGACTTTTGGATCATGCAAGCCGCTTTTTGAACCTTCTCGTCATCTAGGTCGATGTCCACCCCCGGTGGAGGTTTCGGTTTTGAAGGCATCACGCTGCTGCTAAAGAGAAATGGTTTTACAAACGTTGTGCCCCAAATCGTTTAAAAGTAACAGAAAGTTTGGGATTAGTTGCCATTCACACGGCACAAAATAGTAACATTTTGATCGTGAACCATAACGTACGATGCGTGAAAAAACAAAAACAAGAAAAATAAGTTCAAAATAAAAACACTGAGACAATACAACATAAATTTTCAAAATTATTTTGGTAAAAAAAAATTAAAGCTTTTACAATATAAAAGCGACAAATTTTTTCCAGGGCGGATAAAAAGAAGTTGCTTGCAATTGCAGCACCACTTACCTTNTCGCAACGTCGTACGCGCAACTCTATACGTACCGTACCGTTTTCTGTCCTTGACAATGGATGGCAGTACGGTGTGGTACGTTTGTACAGTACGGTACGTAGCAAAAACATCAAAAAGGTTGTACCGAGGTACGTGGTACGCACCACTCCTTGGCCGAGATAGTACGCACCGTACCATACTATCCTTGAACGAAGGTACACTAGAAAAATTTTGAACTATTTTGTTTTTTTAAAAACATCGGGCACAGCTGTGCCGTTTATCAAATTCAGGCAGATCTATGCAAACACGGAATCTTTAACTCGTTACGAATTGATGGGATTACCGCCCATTATAAATTTACAACCTATAAAATTAATTATTAGCCACAGTCTTCGTGCTTGCCGGTATCAGGACGGCGATGATCACGCCACTTCTTCCACAAAAATCGTAATTGTCGGTCAGCAGAGCATGACTATTTTGGAAAAACGTCACAAAACACAAGCGTTGGCAACTTGGCAATGTAAAACAATTTTTAGCCAATGTGGAGATATTTTCAGTTCGTCGGAAAACGTAGTTGCTTTTGGTGACAGTTTTTCGATAAAGCGAAAAAATTATGTAAATGTTTGTTGCAATTTTTAAAACTGAATAAAGGTGCATATATTTTACACGTGTGTTATACGTTGTTGTTGTTTTGTTTTCAAAATAAACGCCGTTGTTATGTTTATTTAATTATTTTTCTTCTGTGGTTAAAACAACGCCTGAATGTGTTATGCATGTAATAAAGTCCCCAATTGGTTAGCTGCTTCATTACAATTCCAAAACAATATTTTATCATTGGTGACTTTTACTTGAATCCGCATATTCCACATGTCACTAAGGTTTCTTGCTCAACAAAACACAAGCAATTAGAGCTAGATTATAAACCACAATCTTGTGAATACAAGATGATTATTGCTATAGTTACTGTCGGTTGCAAATGGCTTGTGTTTTGCTAATTCAAATATTTTTATTTATAACCTATTTGCATTAAGTTTGTTTTCAATGTTCTAGACTTCTGGCTAATCTATTATATCACTTTTCAACCCTGTAAGAATTGTACCCCAGTTTGTGTCTGGCATTACTTTGTTTAATGTTATGCAACAAAGCTAAAAAATTATTAAACTTTCTTTCACAGAAACAGTTACATTTGAATTAACAATGGCAAATAAAACAGCATCTCTTAAAGTTGCACGGGACTTCATTAAGTTTGTTGATGCATGTCCGTCACCCTATCAAGTTGTGGAAGAATGCAAGTCACGTCTCATCAGTGCTGGCTTCAAAGAAATTCGGGAGCGTGACCACTGGGATGTGAAACCAAATGACAAATGTTTTGTGACGAGAAACCAATCCACGATTATTGCATTTGCAGTTGGAGGAAAGTATAAGCCGGGAAATGGGTACGCCATTGTCGGGGCTCACACTGACAGCCCATGCTTGAGGGTGAAAGTCAAAAGCACCAGGGTCAAGCAGGGTTTTATCCAAGTTGGCACTGAATGCTATGGTGGAGGAAACTGGCCCAGTTGGTTTGACAGGGACTTAAAGGTCGCTGGTCGTTTGCTTGTTCGTGATGAAAATGATGCTATTCGTTCGAAATTGGTGCACATTGATCGTCCCGTCATGAGGGTACCACACTTGGCTATTCATCTGCAAAGAGAAATGAATGACAAGTTTTCCACCAACAAGGAAACCCAGCTTGTCCCAATCCTGGCCACACAAAGTGAATTTCAGCTAAACCAAGGCTGTGAAGTAAACTCAGAAGCTTCTGGATGCTCAGCAAAGCACCACAGTGCATTTGTTCAACTGCTGGCACAGGAAGTTGGTGCCACTCCTGATCAAATTGTGGATCTTGACCTGTTTCTCGCTGACCACCAACCCTGTGCTATTGGTGGAGTTCTTGAGGATTTTATATTTGCCCCAAGACTCGATAACTTGCTCAGTAGCTACTGCAGTTTGGTGGGTCTTGTTGAATCTTGTGGAGCTGGCTTGGATGAAGAAACCTGCATAAGAATGGTCGCACTCTTTGATAATGAAGAGGTTGGTTCACAGAGTGCTCAAGGGGCAGGGTCCTCGATCACTGAGTATGTCATGCGCAGGCTTTCTGCCAACACACAGAACAGCACTGCATTTGAAGAGAGCATTCCTAAATCAATGATGATCAGCGCAGACATGGCACATGGCATCCACCCAAATTACGCCGACAAGCATGAAGAAAATTTCAAACCAACTTTCGATGGGGGCCCAGTCATCAAAACCAACAACAACCAAAGATATGCAACAACGGCAATCACTGCTACCATTGTAAGGGAAGCTGCAAGGTACGCCAGCATCCCAGTTCAAGATGTAATGGTACGTAATGACTCCCCTTGTGGGTCTACTATTGGTCCTATCTTGTCCACACGTTTAGGGATGCGTACTGCTGATGTTGGTGCCGCACAGTTGAGTATGCATTCGTGCAGGGAAGTGTGTGGAGTGTACGCCCCTGAGCAATGCTTGAAATTATACAGGGCATTCTTTGAGAAGTTCACAAAAATTGATGCAGCCCTGCATGCAGAGTAAATGATTTAGCAAGTTCTTTGTAATTCTGTAAAGTTCACAATTTTGTTTCCAAATTTACGAAATGCATATCTCTTGTTTGTAATGACATTGTCTTTTGCATCATCTCGCCAATTTTTGTTGATTACTGTAAATAGGTCTTTTTGAACTGTTTTTGTATTTGCCTCAAGTGTAAAACCTTGTGTTTGCATAAATTGTTTTTCACTTTGAGCATGTGATTTGAAGTGCTACAATTATTTATGTTGTGTGACAGATAATGACCTTTTCCAATGTCACTGTTTAGATTGTTGTAGTGAAAAGACACTGAAACTGTTATTTTTAATTGTGCAGATATTTAAGTGTGTAGTCCCAAAATGTTGTTTGTTTGGACTGTAAAACATGATTGATGGCGGTGAGTGGAAACATCGAAGGGATTGTTTACAAATGGACTAATTATTGGGGAGGTCAGTTTTTCTATTTTATCTTTTTTTGGTTTTAAAAATCTAACATACATTGGGTGAGTGAATGACTTTGAACTGCCAGCAGCATTCTAGCTCCTGTTTCATTCCTAAAGCAATGTTGCCAAAATTTCCAGCCAATTTATGTAAGATGACACCTAAAATTGAGACAAAAGCATGTGATTTAACCAAACTAGCCTGCCTAACTTGTTTAATATAAAAACAAAACATTTTTAGAGCACATTGTTTTAAAACATTTTTTTGAGCACATTGTAAAAAAACTTGGTTTTCATTAAGGGTGGCAACCAAGATGGTTGGTTCTTCACAACGGCATTCTATCATACTACAACAGTGAAGAAGAAGTTGGAAAAGGATGCAGAGCCTCCATCAAAATTTCAGCCAGTGATATAATTGGTATGTTCTGAAAGCTTTTGTACACAAGAATACAAAGTGTAGGATTACTTAGCTGAAATACATGAGGAATCGTCGACTTGGTGTTTTATTAGTTGGTGACAATAGAATTATTTTGCAGCTTATCCCACGGACAATACAAGGTTCGATATTGTTGTTCAAAATGAACAAAGATGGTATTTAAAGACAAGCAATGCTGGAGAGCGACAAGGCTGGATTATTGCCTTGGGCACATCAAAGGCCAGCAGCTCCGATGGAATTACCCAAAACAACCAAGGTGACGTGCTTTAATTTCTTGTGTTCATTGTGCTAATACATTCACCTGATACCTTATATCACTTTACTGTGTTTTTACTCAACACAATGTCATGTTAAAGAGTTTTTTGAAGGTTAAATGCCTGATGACAATGCCAACGTTTTTGAAGGTTAACTGCCTGATGACATTATTTCTTTAATATGTATTTGTAAATGATAAATTGGAAAGCTAATGGATTAAAGTATAGCAAGACACTTTGACTTTTGTCAATGTCATGACTTTTTTGTCATCAGAATCCTTAAAACAGCCTATTGTGTAGCTTGGTTTTTTAAATGTTTGACTTTTTGGTGCTGTGTTGGTAGTCAGCATTTGTAACCTTTTTTTACATTTTGTAGAATCAATTGAAGCACATGGCGAGCTACGAACTTGTATGAGTGAAGTGCGGTTGTTCTGCGATCTCCTCGTCCAACAAGCGGTGAACGTAAAACAAGAAGCACAAAAAGATCAGCCGGATGTGGAGGTAGAAGAAATGGAAAAAATATGAACTTAAAATATTTAGGAAATAGATTTAGCTAGGCTAAAAATTTACCCTTTATGGCTGAACTGCTTCATATTATTGTTATAACTGCTTCATTTGTTAGANATACCTTATATCACTTTACTGTGTTTTTACTCCACACAATGTCATGTTAAAGAGTTTTTGAAGGTTAAATGCCTGATGACAACGCCAACGTTTTTGAAGGTTAACTGCCTGATGACATTATTTCTTTGTAAATGATAATTTGGAAAGCTAATGGATTTAAGTAAAGCAAGACATTTTGAAGTCTTTTGTCAAAGTCATGATTTTTTTGTCATCAGAATCCTTAAAACAGCCTATTGTGTAGCTTGGTTTTTTGAATGTTTGACTTTTTGGTGCTGTGTTGGTAGTCAGTATTTGTAACCTATTTTTACATTTTGTAGAATCGATTGAAGCACATGGCGAGCTACGAACTTGTATGAGTGAAGTGCGGTTGTTCTGCGATCTCCTCGTCCAACAAGCGGTTAACGTAAAACAAGAAGCACAAAAAGATCAGCCGGATGTCGAGGTAGATGAATTGGAAAAAATTTGAACCTAAAATATTTGGGGAATACATTTTACTAGGCTAAAAAATTACCTTTTATGGCTGAACTGCATCATATTATTGTTATAACTGCTTCATTTATTAGAAATTGTCGGATGCCTCAACCCTTCTCTCAACAACCTGCGACACATTTCTAGCCACATTAGGCAGATGTTTAAATATTTCTGAAACTGTCTTTGAGCTTCCTTCCTCACCTGGCAGAATGATCATGAGATCACAATCCGAACAATCTGCGTTACCTCAGATTAACATGTCAAAATCAAAACACAAAAAAGTAGGTTGTCCACATAAATTTTCTGATATTAAAGACTTTGACATGCACAGCTTTGCAAATCATGTTTTTGTTAAGATTTTTTCAGTTTTTTTAAAGTACAGCAACATTTGAAGGTTGTAAAAAGAGGAAAACACCATTTTTTGGAATTATTTTTGTTGTAGCGTCACATTCGAAGTGGACCCAGCACTCCCACATCACCCCTACACAATTCTCTCGACCAATCACTGGCCAGCACTCCACCCAACACCATGTCACCTGACAATTTAAACCAATCACACAGCGGCAATTCCGAGTGTTCATCTATAAACAGTTTGACGTTGTCTGAAGCAACTAACTTCAAAAGTTCCAAATACACAAGGACACTTTCATCACCTCCTGGTGCAGGGACAAGCATTTCTAATAATTTGACACTGGACATACCGAAACATAAACCTAATGGAAATGATGCAGAAAACCACATGGAATACTTCGCAGATGAATCTGACATGGAAAGGATGCTAACATTTTTTAGTGCCATGCTGCATAGGTAGGTTGTTTTTTGCATGATGCAGTAAGTCAGATAAGCAACTTTGTATTTGGCAAGACAATTTCAAAACAAGGAGATGTGTTGATAAAGCTGCAGTGGTGAATTGCAGGTGCTGCTTTCCAGTGCCACTGCATACTGCTGCTATATGATATCGAAAGTAACAAGAACATGATTTAGGGACATATGATGCCTTTCTGAATTGTAATTAAGTAAAGTTGTAATTTTGGGGGACAGTGAGTCATCCAAAATATTGCAGTGTATTGTTTTTCATTTCGAATAAGGTTTCGGAGCCAATTATCCAAAACCTTTATTGCTGTTACAGCTTTTCCGACATTTCCCTGGAAGAGGATGGGGGAATTCCAACCATGCCATTTCTTTCAGCCTGCGAGGGAATCATTCCTTTTTTAGACACCATTGGTTCAACAGCTTTTGCCCCTGTTAAAATGGACTTCATGGGCAACATTGGGGTATGCCTATAAATGTCTCGACTTTTTCCTCAACCTCTGATTATCTTAAAAAAATTTGCACCAACTGAAAACTAACAGTGGTTTGTTTATCCTGAATGAATAAATATTACGCAACTACACTGTTTTTACCCAAATGTTGGCATTTTATTGCAGTTTACTTGTTTTTACACAAGATATTTCTAAAAAAAAGTGTTTTTTTAATTGTGTTTTCTTGGGTAGATTTACTAACTGGAAAATCTAGATGTTTCAACCATAATCATTACTAAAAACAAATTTCATGATTTGCCTCAATTTACTCAATGCACAATAAGTTCATTTGTTTTGGGTGTAACTCACTATTTTTAATTTCTTGACAGAAACTTCGAACTAAGTACATGTCAGAGGTGTCCAAGTTCAAAACACTGCAAGCAATACTAAACCAAGAAATTTATACTGCAACAACAAAAGTCCGAAACTCTGCCACAGATGCCCTCATGTGGCTAAAAAGAGGGCTCCGCTTTATCCAGAAGTTTTTAGTCAACTTTAAAAGTGGCGAAAGAAATCTTACCCTTGCATTAAGTACGCATGCAATCATTGTGTGCATTGGTTTGCTAAAAAATGTTGTGTTTATTACAAGAATATGCTTTACAGATTTGGCGTATGCCTCGACATTAAAAGTTTATCATGGATGGGTTGTAAAAGGAATATTTGCAGTAAGTGTTGCTCAACGTTTTTGTCACAGATGTTTACAAAGATTTAATTAGGCACGTAAATTCAGATAAATCTGTGTACGACCCTATTCTAAACTAGCCAACCTACACTAGTTTGATGATAGAGATTTGGTATAAAAGTAGATGGACAAGTAAAGTATATACATGAAAATGCTCGACTTTATAAACCACATAGTAAAAGCCTAACTGCATTTTTTTGTAATGAAAAAACAACTTAACATGGCACAATCGTTGGACAGAAAACAACAGAAATGTGTTGGCAACCAGTCTATGAAAGTCTTTGTTTTTTTAGCTTGCTGTAAAAGCTGCTCCATATCCAAAAGACTTTATCAGGGCATTGGCACCAAATCCTGACAACGCTGACGACAAACGGTAATAAAAAAAGGAATAAATGTTTTGTAAAAATAACTTAGTTGTAAACTTGGTGTTTGTGTTTGGACTGCAGATTTATTTCCATTCTTCTGCAAGATATCGACCAATACACAACAGCAATGGAAGTTGTGCTAAATATTATCGACAATTTTTATGAGGAACATGATTTGGAATCTACTGCCGTCGTCTGATGACCAAATTTTTATTTTTTATTTGCTATTATACTTTTCAATCCACAATCAAATCGGCTGGAGCAAAAAATGTAGGAAAAATTTGTATGGTTCTTTGCTGCTAGAAGGAGGACATTTCCATGGGATTTTGGTCAACTGTCTTTTACCAATAGGCTGCCTAGAAGCCAATCAAGTTGTAAAATAGTTTTGCATTTTAAGTCCAAAGGTTTTGCAGTCGCCAGTGGCTCTGAACGTTTTAGTATCAGAAGTAAACGTTTAGTATCAGAAGTAAACACTAACTTCTTTCAATTGATAATCTCTGATAATCATTACAAAATTCCCCCCATGCAAATAGTAGGGATTTTTTCCAGTAGAGAACCCCTGTCCTAAGCTAAATATCCCAAATTACTCTTGACAGTTCTTCACAGGGCCCTCTCAAAGTACTGTGGTTCGCTCATTGGTCTTTGCCGGGCCCATTAACACAATTGCCAATACTGCTATTTAAACTTTCGAGGTCAGTTTTATGCAGTTGACAAAAAGATTGTTATCATAGGTATGTGTTTTACAAATTTACTTGTTATATGCTTATGTAAAAAAGCCTTTTCTGTCAGAAAAAGTGTGTGCCAGAAAAACTTACGTTTGCAATCCAGTTCAACTAAACCAAAGCTTGCTTTTGCCTGCGCTCGTTTCTTCTTAACGCTGTATTTGTAAATGCCCAGATGTTAGGCCATATTCGGCTTGTCAGTATTGCTTGCCACCCTACAATGACTATAAATTGTACCCCTCATTGATAGTTTTTGATACAACATTAATACTTTGTATCAGTGTGAAAACCGCTTGTTGCATTTGAGCACCGTTGTTGTAATGATGAGACTTATCAAGTCATGGTTATTTCTAGGATGTGACTGTGTTGACTCAGTTTAAGGAACTGGTAAAATTCAGTTGGTTATGAATTGTGACAACCAAATTTGCTGTTGCCACACAACTATTAAATTTCAGCCAAAATGTCAAGACCCAAATTAGCCTTTTGTTGTGATTGAAAAGTCTGGTCCAATGCATGTTGTTGTGATGCTCAGTATTCAGCAATATTGAAAGTGATGCCCGGTGCTGGACCAAAACCTGTTGAAAATTGCATAAAATAAGCTCAACTGAGAAAAAGTAGCACAAAAAATAAGATTACTGATCTATTGTTATGTCATAATACCTTGATCATGGTTGGCTGAGCATGAAGTTTTAATATGAGATGCTTGGTTCTCTGGAGGGGAGAAAACTTGTAGTTATGACCCTGCTCTACTTATTACTAGTACAATATTCCACACTTTGTGAAGGAATTAGCCACTGTAGGTTAAAGTTCTTATTTTTGTTGCATTGTCTTGTTTCTGAAAGAGGTCAAACGTGTTTTTATAAAATGCAGTGATCTGGAAATTTGCAAAAAGACTTCATGTAAATTTAAGTTACACATTGACATTTTCAGCAAACTCATTATTCTTGCTTAATCATGCGTTAGCTGTTGGCACACTTTTGTTGCTTGTATGAATGACAGTAGTTGTATTCTGTGCAATTTACATATATACTGTGTACAACTGTCATATAGCAAATATATAGCATTCTAGTGCATTTTGTATGTTGTGTATTCCTCGATGGGAAATATATAACACCTGAATAAGGTATACTCACAATGAGTTCATCGCTAAACTGCTTTCGTTATTGCTTGGTTCATTTTTGTTCTTACGTCATGGACCATAGCTGGTCACTTCTGTTTACAAAACCCCACTCTTTAAGCATCATGGCTTATTTTCATATTCTACCAGATTTATTCGATTGTAAGCTGCGGCTTATAAGGTTTTTTACCCTAACTTTTGTGCGGCTTACTTTTTATGTCGTGCTGATTTTTTTTACTGCTATGCATTTGGATACATATTGCGTCCAATATGCTTTTGCATGTATACATTGCACGTCAACGTATGTTCTACTGCATACAGCAAACATTAGGTTTAACACCATTGTTGCTTATGACTTACAATCACTTGCATTAATTACTTACCATAAGTACACAAAATGCGGCTTATTTTAATTTTTAATCGCACAACAAGGGCTTACAATCGAGGGTGGCTTACAATCGAGTAAATACGGTATCTAGTTTATCAATTACTAGGGCTGGTAACTTTTCAATGTAGTTTCACCCATTCCGTTAAACAGACTTCAAGATTCTTGGTCCAGGGGGTTGCTTTAACCTCTCCCAACTTTGCAGCTTNTTTTTATAAAATGCAGTGATCTGGAAATTTGCAAAAAGACTTCATGTAAATTTAAGTTACACATTGACATTTTCAGCAAACTCATTATTCTTGCTTAATCATGCGTTAGCTGTTGGCACACTTTTGTTGCTTGTATGAATGACAGTAGTTGTATTCTGTGCAATTTACATATATACTGTGTACAACTGTCATATAGCAAATATATAGCATTCTAGTGCATTTTGTATGTTGTGTATTCCTCGATGGGAAATATATAACACCTGAATAAGGTATACTCACAATGAGTTCATCGCTAAACTGCTTTCGTTATTGCTTGGTTCATTTTTGTTCTTACGTCATGGACCATAGCTGGTCACTTCTGTTTACACAAAACCCCACTCTTTAAGCATCATGGCTTATTTTCATATTCTACCAGATTTATTCGATTGTAAGCTGCGGCTTATAAGGTTTTTTACCCTAACTTTTGTGCGGCTTACTTTTTATGTCGTGCCGATTTTTTTTACTGCTATGCATTTGGATACATTTTGCGTCCAATATGCTTTTGCATGTATACATTGCACGTCAACGTATATTCTACTGCATACAGCAAACATTAGGTTTAACACCATTGTTGCTTATGACTTACAATCAGGGCGACTTGCATTAATTACTTACCATAACTCCACAAAATGCGGCTTACAAACGAGGGTGGCTTACTTTAATTTTTAATCGCACAACAAGGGCTTACAATCGAGGGTGGCTTACAATCGAGTAAATACGGTATCTAGTTTATCAATTACTAGAGCTGGTAACTTTTCAATGTAGTTTCACCCATTCGGTTAAACTGACTTCAAGATTCTTGGTCCAGAGGGTTGCTTTTACCTCTCCCCAACTTTGCAGCTTNATATTGAGTGGATGACATAGCACCATTATATGTTGGTAAAAATACACAGTGTCTTACACCATTAGTTGCAGCACCATTAATATGTGAAATCAGGTACCTGTGATGTATCTTAACTTCGACGCATTAATTTTAGCAAGATAGTCCTTATTGCAACCGATATAACTAAAATTAGAGGCATCTCACTATAACGTAACTCTTATAAAGTATTTTTGGTGGGTCAGGTGGTGTTTACTTCGAAATGAGTTCAAAATATTGAAAAGGAAATGGTTTTCTTTAGGTAACACTGACTGTAACAGTTTGAAGTATCAGCTTCGTATTAAGTTTAAAGTATCAAGTTTCATGTGACAGTTTGCTGGTTTTGTATTGTGATAAATAAGTAGGCCAGAAAGAAGTAACTCTACTAAAATAAGATGCCACTAAATACAAGCAATAAATAGTTTTGGATTTGGGATTCGATTTTTTGGTTTTGTGATGTCAGGCATTTTATGGCAGTAGACAATTTTTTTATGAAGTGTTGAGAATGACAAGAAAAACATTTTGTCACTTTCAAAATCGACAACACGATGGTTAAAAAGTAAGACTGCACTAAACATGATACAAGCAATCGGCAAATAGATAAAGATACAAGCGGTGACACACCAAAGAGTTTTCGAAGAAGATCATGCCAAGTTCAGGCACTATATGAAACAGGTGTCGCAGTCTGGCAAAATTACAAGTTACTTCAGCGTTAATGTTTAGTCTTTTCCAGTTCCACATTAGATTTTCAATTATTTTTCATGGTTTATGTTGTCAAAAAAGCCTTTGTTGCATGTGTAGTGCAAGGACAGGACAAGCTTGGTTGACATACCTCTCAATCCTAAATTTTTCCAAGACTTTGATATGGTTTACTGCACAAAGCTCACTAAGAACCAGCTTAAGCGACAAGTAAACAAGGTAAGGGTTAAATTCTGTTGTGAAAGAAAATGCCAAAGCAACAAAGCCAAAGCAGCTTGAGATTTTTTCTGCTTTCAA